>CM049375.1:28108988-28412227 GCA_026937815.1 Etheostoma perlongum
TGTTTTTCTGAAAGGGCATCATGTCCAGGCCATCCTACTGTTTTAGCGGGATGAAAGGAGACACACTAGTTCTATTCTTTGGTTTGACTTTTAAAAATAACCCAGTGTTGTTTTCCGGGAGACATCTTAGACAAACATTCCAGGGCCTTTTTTATTGAAACAAAGGATTCAAAGTAAGAATTAACAGCACACTACATGTTTCAAAGACAGTTGCTTCACTCCAGAGACTGTAATCAAGCTGACCTTGCTTTTTGTTTGAACCTTGTATCGCTGAGCTACATGGGGCAGTTTTCCACATCAGAAAATGTGAAAGCTCCGACTGAGAGAGATCAAGGCTTGACAGAAGACATGTCTGAACTTCCATTCTTTTCAAACAAGAAAACTAATATTGTAGTTGCATTGAGAATAAAGTAGTCTGTGTTTTCCCAAAGGCTCAAGGACATTACAGATGACTCGTATAAAAAAGATGAGATTGAATAGACACAAATACTGTACAATCATTGTTGATACTGTTCACCAAATAATATTTGACCAATAACTTAATTTTGCTCTTAAGCTAAAAAAAGAAGGTTGTTGCTAAAATAGTAAAATCTGCAGGTCATACATCATCCTTGCGCACTTAGGTAACTCATTTAGGTGTAGTTATCTAGCTTAACTTATTGCATTAGCTAACTAAGGGTATTTATTTTATTTTTATTTTATTACACCTTAGTGTAGGGTGTTTTATTTTGGCAATCTCTGTGTTATGACAACTTCACATCAGCCAAGACAGTATTACATTACCTGTCATTTGCCTGACGCTTTTATCCAAAGCAAAGTGCAGTTTCACGATTTTTCCTCCTCTTATTTTTCTTCTTCATGTTTATCCAAAGTGTCCACCTAGTCCTGGGTCTTCCCCGAGGCCTCCTCCCAGCTCAACATCCGTGCCTGGAACACCTCCCGGGTTATGGGGGGAGGCGCCCAGGACTGGGGCATCCTTACCAGATGCCCGAACCACCTCAACTGGCTCCTTTCTACCAGGAACCACCTCCCAGGGAAGGAGCAGCGGCTCTACTCCGAGCTCCTCTCGGATGACTGAGCTGCTCACCCTATCTCTAAGGGAGACGCCAGCCACCCTCCTGAGGAAACCCATTTCGGGCGCTTGTACCCTGGATCTCGTTCTTTTGGTCATGACCATAGGTGAGGGTAGGAACGAAAATTGCCCAGTAGATCGAGAGCTTTGCCTTCTGGCTCAGCTCCCTTTTCGTCACAACGGTGCGATAAACAGAATGTAATACCGCACCAGCTGCTCTGATTCTCCGACCAATCTCACGCTCCATGGTCCCCTCACTCGCAAACAAGACCCCAAGGTACTTAAACTCCTTCACTTGGGGTAAGGACTCACTCCCTACCTGAAGAAAGCACTCCATCGGTTTCCTGCTGAGAACCATGGCCTCAGATTTAGAGGTGCTGATCCTCATCCCAGCCGCTTCACACTCAGCGGCGAACCGATCCAGTGAGTGCTGAAGGTCACAGACCGATGACGCCATCAGGACTACATCATCTGCAAAAAGCAGCGATGAGATCCCGAGCCCACCGAACTGCAACCCTTCCCCGCCCCGACTACGCCTTGATATCCTGTCCATAAATATTACAAACAGGATTGGTGACAAAGTGCAGCCCTGGCGGAGGCCAACCCTCACCTGGAGGAGTCTGACTTACTGCCGAGAACCCGGACACAGCTCTCGCTTTGGTCATACAGAGATTGGATGGCCCTGAGAAGGACCCCTCACCCCATACTCCCGCAGCACCTCCCACAATTTCTCCCGGGGGACCCGGTCATACCCCTTCTCCAGATCCACAAAACACATGCAGACTGGTTGGGCATACTGCCAGGCCCCTCCAAGATCCTTGCAGAGTGAAGATCTGATCCGTTGTTCCACGGCCAGGACGGAATCCGCATTGTTCCTCTTCAATCCGAGGTTCGACTATCGGCCGAACCCTCCTTTCCAGTACCTTGGAGTAGACTTTACCAGGGAGGCTGAGAAGTGTGATACCCCTGTAATTGGCACACACCCTCTGGTCCCCCTTTTTAAAGAGGGGAACCACCACCCCAGTCTGCCACTCCTTAGGCACCGTCCCAGACTTCCACGCAATGTTGAAGAGGCATGTCAAACCAAGACATCCCCTCCACACCCAGAACTTTCAGCATTTCTGGACGGATCTCATCAATCCCTGGGGCTTTGCCGCTGTGGAGTTGTTTTACTACCTCAGCGACTTTCACCAGGGAAATTGACGACAATCCCCCATCATCCTCCAGCTCTGCCCCTACCACAGAGGGCGTGCCAGCTGGATTTAGGAGTTCCTCAAAGTGTTCCTTCCACCGCTCTATTACCTCCCCAGTTGAGGTCAACAACGTCCCATTCTTACTGTAAACAGCTTGGATGATTCCTCGCTTCCCCCTCCTGAGGTGGCGAACGGTTTTCCAGAAGCACCTTGGTGCCGACCGAAAGTCCTTCTCCATGTCTTCTCCGAACTTCTCCCACATCCGCTGCTTTGCCTCTGTCACGGCAGAGGCTGCAGCCCTTCGGGCTAACCCAACTGCCTCCGGAGTCCTCCGTGATAACATATCTCGGAAGGACTCCTTCTTCAGTCGGACGGCTTCCCTGACCACCGGTGTCCACCAGGGTGTTTGTGGGTTACCGCCCCTTGAGGCACCTAAGACCCTAAGACCACAGCTCGCCGGTGCCAGCAATGGAAACTTTGAACATTGTCCACTCAGGTTCAATGCCCCCAGCCTCCACAGGGATGCACGAAAAGCTCCGCCGGAGGTGTGAGTTGAAAGTCCGGGACAGGGGCCTCCTCAGGACGTTCCCAATTTACCCGCACGACTCGTTTGGGCTTACCAGGTCTGTCCAGAGTCCTCCCCCATCCCCTGACCCAGCTCACCACCAGATGGTGATCAGTTGACAGCTCTGCCCCTCTCTTCACCCAAATGCTGGGGGCATTGAACCTGAGTGGACAATGTTCAAACCTCTCCACCACGATAAGGTGATGGTTCCCGTAGAACTAGTTGATCATGAGTGGCTCAACGGGTGGATCCATAGATAAACTCATCTTTCACAAAATTGGCCGACCGGTTGACACTTTGGTGTGATAAATGGCGTGGCGTGTGAAACCAGTCAAATGCGTGTGTCTCACGGCCAATGTGTGAGAGTTGGCAGCCCTGCACTCTTTAAAACAAATATGATCCAGTTCTATCCACCCACAGCTACTCCTACACTAGTACCAATCTATGATGCATAATTCATTTGAGGACTTTTTTCATTTTTGTGGTAAAGGGTTGTGTTTTTATGATTGTTATTATTTGTGTGTAGGTGTATCACAGTTGCCTCCCAGGGTGGTGTGTGCAAGCTGACTTTGAGGAGAGTAAGACTAAGGCTGAATCTCATTTCTCTATCTTACCCCTACCCCTTCCCCCTTCCCCTTGGTTTTGAGCGTTCACGCGGGACCTAGTGGTGTCCCAATACCTATTTCGACTGAGGGGTAGGGCTAAGACCGATGGCTGTATAGCCCTCAAAACCAAGTGAGGATGTGAGCTTACTTGTAAACAAGGGCTATTGTACAGCAAGCAACAATGGCTGCCGCATCGACCAGAGAGACCCATAAATGTAAGTATTTTCGGCTTAAATAATTGATTTAAAAGTCTTGTTTTTTTGGTATATGCAGTCCTGTACATATACTTGCAACCATGTTCTTAACTGAAACGTTTTAAAAATCGCTAGCTTGCGTTAACGCTAATCGCTAACGTAAACGTTGATTTGAACAACAGTCCCGCATTTCTCTGTATACTGTATACATCGCATAGACTGTATATTAATCTTAACGGTCTATGAATACATCGCTACGTGCTTTACATATACTGCTCTGTATCACATAGGGACACCGGAGGACACCCAACAGCTGATCCATTTTCGGGCTGAAAACTAGCAGAAGTTTCTTAAATAATGTGGTCATGTTGTACCCATTCATTATTGCATTATTAGCCTACTGTATTATTGTAATCATTTGTAATTAATTCCTGTTCATGCACTTGTTTATTAGGGGTCCAAGCCCGAAGGATGCGTGGACCGCTGTAACGCAAAGCGTACGCGGTTCACACAGCAGGGCTGTGGAACCCTATTGTTTTCCTAGGGTTTCTTCTTCTTCTTCTTCATTATTTTCTTCACTGCATAAAAGTGCCGCTGCAGCCTAAACCGTACATGGTGGCAACGTGCCATTTTCAGGACTGGTCCCAAACTCCGCAAAGACCTCAGCCAAAAAATTTGAACCACGTCAGCCACTAGGTGGCGCTATACCAAAAAAAAACCGCGTTTGGCCCTATAACTCCCAAACCGTACATCGGATATTTAAAAACCATATATCCACGAGTTCCCTGGATCCTACTGAATCTCCTGATATAGGCCACGCCCATTTCTATATTTCCTATACTTTTATGCCTGAAAAATCGCGATTTAGCGAAAACCAACTTTTTCTAACTCCTCCTAGACCGTGCAATGGATCGGCACAAAACTTGGCAAACGTCATCTCCAGACCAACCTGACACAAAGTTGCATAAAGATTTTTTATAGCATAAAAATTGCGCGCATTATGCGCAAACAAATTTGTGTAGCTAACTATGAAAACACCGACTTTGGCATATCTCGGCCAAGATAATTTCTATCAGAGCCAAACTTTAGAATATTCCTTCCTATGACCCTCTGAGGCTCTCAAACAAATTTCACAAAGATTGGCCACTAGGGGGCGCTACAGATACAACAAGTTTATATCTCATGAACCGCTCATCCGAATTCTACAAAATTTGATGGCTACCATCTAAGCCCACTCCTGAGGTGGTCCTTACAGTGGGGTACTGATTGGTTCAAGTGGGCGTGGCCTATGGGACAATGTCTGGATTAACCACTTCCACTAAAGTGAATTACTTAAAATTAACAGGGTAGATTTACAATGGGTAGCTGACCTGATTTACCGAATATTACACATGTGGAACACTAGGTGGCGCTACAATGACGTCAAACGTGTTTTTGCCTATAACTCCTACATTATACATCACACATTAAAAATATTGATGTCCACGTGTTCACTACATCAAGATGAGTCACATGATATAGGTCCCGCCCATTTACGTTTAAAATTATTTTCGCAAAATTGCGACAAGTGCAAAACCAACTTTTTCGAACTCGTCCTAGGCCGTGCGACAGATCTGCACGAAACCTGGTGTATAGCATCTGCAGATGGCCTTGACAAAAAGTTGCATAAAGAATTTTACTACGTTATTGTGTGCGCATTTGACGACCAGGCAAAGTTTCTGTAGTAAGCTACCAAACACATATCATATCATATCTCAGCCAAATTAAAAGCTATCAACATATCACAGCAGTGTTGACTATGCCTTTCCAATGCTTTATACCAAATTTGGTAAAGATCGGCCATTAGGGGGCCATATAATCAACATTTATTGGTTTCGTCAAAACACTCAATGCATTTAAATGGGAAATTTGCAATTGCAATATCTCTGCCACAATAAATGCTATCGACACCAAACCTGTGATGATTATTTGGCATGCCGCCCGGAGGCTCTGTACCAAATTTGGTAAAGATAGGTCATTAGGGGGCGCGATGATCAACGTAGACAATTTTGGGCCATTTTATCAAGGTTTTGTATCTAGCCTAGGAGACTGGAGTTTTTCTGGGTCATTGCGCTATTAATCCGTACCGTTACGTGCACCTCTCAATGTTTCCCGACGTTTTCCCTCCCGCTTTCGCTTTGGGTTCCACTTTCGTGCGCTTTCCGGGTCGCCAGGGTCGACTGGCGCGGGGAGGCTTGGACCCCGTTGTAACTGCTTGCAGTTCTAGTTGTTGTTGGTTTTGATATGAAACACTGATGATATGTGGGAGGGGGGGGTATGTTTTTGCCTGTTATGTTTAATTTATTGGGCAATAAAGACAGATTTTTGTTAACAAAATGTTTTTCTGAACATCAGTGACATTTAAAATGGTGATAACTGATATGCAAATTACACTGTTGTCAAAACCCACGCAATCGACAGACAGAGACTGCATCTTGGAAGTTTGTGATCAATACTGTATGGTGATGTAACCAAATGGTGTCCCATTTCATTGGGGTATGTTTTCACCCCTACCCATTACCCCTTGGTTTCAAGGGCAAAGGGGTAGGGGGTAGGGTAAGATGGAGAAATGGGATTCAGCCTTAATGTATCTGCCATGTAATTTATTATTTAACAAATATACCCCTGCTATTTACATTGGGTAAATACTACTACTACTTCTTTGTAATAAAACTCAACCTACTTTTGTGCAATATACGCCTCCTGATAATTGTTCCTGTTGGGGGGAAATCACACACAGAGGGTTTCAAGTGTTCCTCCTGTCCCTCAACAGGAACTGGCATTGTCAGAATTGAAGGTATCTCTGTGTTTCGGCACTACAGTTGCCCTGGATTTCTTTCAGTTACCCGGCTTCACTAACTCTAACAACCTCGGTCCTGCAAAACCTGTGTCACTTTGGTGGTTCAATCAAGCCAGGGTTTTCCAATCCATCGACACGCACATTCACATAAAAGAGGCGTTGTTTGCACAGCATGACCAATCACAAATATCTACCAGAGCCAGACATTTTATATAAGAAAAGAAAACTATAATGCTAATATATACTGTATAACATAAATAAAACAGACACGGTTTTACAGGCAAAACATATTACAGTCACTGCTTCCTAAAACAGGAAGGACAGCTGGCAAAAAGCAGACGTAAATGTGTAAATCACAACACTTCAATCAACATCACTTCTCCATCAGTCAGGACCAAGATCTGACCATAATAACACCAGAGATGGCAAAAGTACTCACTTCCAATACTTAAGTAGAGGTACGGCTACTTGTGTTAAAAAATACTTTGGTAAAAGAAGAATTACTGATTTAACTTCTTTACTTAAGTAAAAGTAACAAAGTACAGGCTTGGAGAAATGTACTTTGTAAAATAAAAGTATAAAAGTGAATGACAACCATTTTTAATGCAAAGCTACCTGGATCACACACATGTTACTAGAGCGCACGCTGAGAAAATTCAGTGGACATGGAAAATGCTCTTTATATGCTGTTGCCTACATTTTAAATGTATGTCTGCCACATCACACATATGATTATTGGGACAGAGACTGGGACTCCAAGTTAATAAGATTCTGACTGAGTATATATGAAATCAATTTTGATTCTGTGAGAATTCACAGATCAAGTTTCTCTTTTTTATCTATCTCAAACATCTCTCTCAGATAAGGCTGAGGATGATTATGAATGTCTTGCTGCTTGTCTGCCGAATCTCTGGGATCTCTTTTTTCTTCATTTTCAATCATGTTGCTGTCCATACTACTATGTGCCAACGTTGTACAAACTTGTACAAAACTAGCCAAATAACAAAGCCAATTTAAAAAAAAAAAAAGTAAAAACTTGCCGCAAAAAAATAATAAGTAAAAATATCAGAAAAATCTACTTGAGTACAGTAACAAAGTATTTGTACTTTGTTGCTTCCCATCTCTGAATTATACTTTCCATAAACTGTAATTGCTTTAGCCTATTATTTCAGTTGCAACCCTGGCAGTGGTAAGCGATTGGGAGAGCAAATGAAAAATATAAAAACATAATTCAACCCGATGTGCGCATTGGCAACACATAGCTCAGATTACCACGTTAATGCCAAATCTTACTTTGTAGTACAGGCCTGGCTGATACAGCACAACCTGTTGATGTCTTTGTAATGACAACTTGACATTAACCTAGACAACATAACCTGTCATAAATATGTCATGACAGGCACAATTATCAAACTTTAATAAACTATTTAGCTTAATATGTTAACATTACATTAAAATGTCATTAAGAGGTTGGTTTTTGCATTGGGTGTCATAAGAGCATTATACTACAAAGCCAAAAGACCTTAACTCGCCAGAGTGTAGAGAACTGAGAAAAATAACTTTAAACTTATTTTGTTGTCCAGCCAAATATTTTGTTGTCCAGCCAAATGTTGTCCAGCCAAATGAGTTGCACGGAGAAACGCGCCTCAGGCTCAAGAGGCGACGGGCGGCTCGACGATGGCGGGCCGGGTGAAGGCGCGGGACCGAGTGGAATAGGAGGAGGACGAGGAGGAGGAGGATGTGGAGCGGGTGGAGGAGGCAAGAGGAGGAGGTGTCAGCTCTGTTCTAGGGAAAGGGACCGTAAAACACAGACTGTCTGCGGGGGATGCCGCAGATTTGTGTGCGGGAGCTGTGCGCGGGTATATTGCCCGGAATGCGCTAGGCGGTGAGTGTATGTGCGTGCGTGTGTGTGTGTGCTTGCGTGCTTATCACAGGTGACGTTACGCGGTCCGGATAGGCCCTCTGTGAGGTCCAGTACTACGCGCGCGCCTTGGTTCTTCTCACATCGCGGAGCAGCCGAGGCACCCGTTGTGGTTGTAGCCGGAGGCGTGTCCTTGCCCACGTAGACTTGCATCTTCCACGCGTAGCTGGATTTAGCATCGCAGGCGACCCAGGTCTTGATTCCGTACTTGGCCGGTTTGCTGGGCATGTATTGTCTAAAGGGACAGCGACCTGAGAGAGATGGAGACATGGCAGATGTGTTATATAGGTTTCTGTCCCTGAGAAACGTTGGCTGACGAGTGAGTGAGTGAACGAATGAACGAATGAATGAATGAATGAATGAATGAAGAGGCAATAAAGACACATAATAAACACATTCTATTGGGCTTGTACTTTGCTTGTCTCGCTTTCGCTTCAATGTGTTTGTACATTTCATTTACCTCTGAAAGGAACCAGCTGTTCGTCCACCGTAACATCCGGGCCCGGGTTGTACATGTACGGCAGCCTCGCGGACCATCTGTCCCACAGCTGTCTAACCGCGGCTAGCTTGTCAGAAGAGCGTCTCTGGGCTCTCGTCTCACGGTCGTCGAAACGCAGCAGCTTTGAGTAGGCGTAGAATACTTTGAGCGGCATGGTCGCCCGGAATATCGCACGGCCGCCTCCCCACGGGACCTGTACACGCTAGCCAAGATGAGCAGTCCAACATATGCGCTGTCCGAAACCGGTGCGCTGTGCCTCGAGATTGGTCATCTCGAGTATGATCTTTTCGAGTGCGGGCGTAAGAAACAACCCAAAAGCCGAGTTCATATCACGCACCAGTGACACCGCGTACGGGGTGGGCCCAGGGTATATGGGCTCAGGTACATGTCTCCGTTGCGGTTGACAAACGCGACGTGTGCACCACACGAGAGTTTGGTTTTTCGACATTAGATCACGGGGTGGCTGCCATACATCTTGTTGTTGTTGTTGTCGTTGTTGTTGTTGTTGTTGTCGTTGTTGTCATCGTTGTTGGTGTTCTTCTTCTTCTTCTTCTTCTTCTTCTTCTTCGTCATCTTCTTCTTCTTCTTCTTCTTCTATGTCGTGTCCTCCGGTGCCTTCAGGTCCATATTCGTAGACGTTGCTTCCATCTGACGGATAGTCCTCCTGGTTGGCACGCTCCGGTGTTGGTAACGTACCACCATGGCTTATACCTGCTGAGGACATTATAGTTGTGTACCGCGTGATGCCCGTGCCCTCCTTGTGATCCGGATATCGTTTAGTAGGCCTAGTACCAGATGTTCTGCGAGGTCACTGTCGGTCGGCCTGCGCGTCTTCGGAAAGCGAATCCTAGGTCTGCGTTTATTCGGAAAGCGAATCCTAACTCTGCGTCTATTCGGAAAGTGAATCCTAACTCTGCGTTTCTTTGGAAAGCGAATCCTAATATTCGGAAAGCGAATCTTAGGTCTGGGTTTCTTTGGAAAGCGAATCCTAATATTCGGAAAGCGAATCCGGAAAGCGAATCTTAGGTCTGGGTTTCTTTGGAAAGCGAATCCTAAGATTCGGAAAGCGAATCCTAGGTCTGGGTTTCTTTGGAAAGCGAATCCTAAGATTCGGAAAGCGAATCCTAGGTCTGAGTTTCATTGGAAAGCGAATCTTAGGTCTGAGTTTCATTGGAAAGCGAATCTTAGGTCTGGGTTTCTTTGGAAAGCGAATCCTAGGTCTGAGTTTCATTGGAAAGCGAATCTTAGGTCTGGGTTTCTTTGGAAAGCGAATCCTAATATTCGGAAAGTGAATTAAAGCTGAGTGACCCACCGGTAGGGCAGCCAATAGGGTCACATTGACCCACCGGTAGGGCAGCCGATAGGGTCACATTGACCCACCGGTAGGGCAGCCGATAGGGTCACATTGACCCACCGGTAGGGCAGCCGATAGGGTCACATTGACACCACAACCATGCAGGGCAGCATGTCATTGATGTGAGGGTCACATTGACCCCCCTTGGTAGGCCATATAAGCCGATAGGGTCAAGTGACCCACCGGTAGGGCAGCCGATAGGGTCACATTGACCCACCGGTAGGGCAGCCGATAGGGTCACATTGACCCACCGACAGGGAACACAGAGACACAACAACATGCAGGCCGAGCTTTCATGTCATTGTATGTGATTGTCCTCCTGTCCTCCTGTCCTCTTGTCTCCCCTTGTCCTCTATTGTGCCATATAATCCGTTGTTATGCAATAGTCTGGTCTACTCGGAACCTCAATCCTCGGACTGGCACGCGTGCTCTTGCGACTTGGGCCCGGGTCTGTGTGACCCACGCGGGCTGCGCGAGGGTTAAAAATGTCATTAAAAGTGTCTCCTGCTAGTTGTACTACATCACTTACTTGAAAATATGTATATCTTTTCGGTGTTGTAGTTTGTAGACGGTCCCGAAGCACTCCTGCAGTATCAACACAGGAACAAAACAGAGCTGAATTAGCATTTCTTTTACATCTACTGCAGTCAGATTCACTGTGTTCCTTGGGAAGGAATCATTGCACATGAATAGTAACTTTTAATAACATTTTGAACATTAGAGGCTAAAATCACATTTAAAACTTGTCCTTTTTAAAGTCCATGTTGCAGGTTTAATTTTGCAACGAATTTGTGCAATTTGCTTGTTGGTAGTAAATATTTGAACTGTTATCCATTGTTTTTGATGGTGTTGGATATCGCAAAACTCAATATATATCGAAAAATGGGCACAATTTTACAGTGTTTCATTTTCCCCCCACAATGCATTGCATGACGTCACGTTGGGGAGATAACAGAGCAGCCTGCGTTGTATTTACCACTGGTCTGGCCTAATGAGGCTTCTGGTCTTTAATATTAACAGTCTATGGTCTCGATCAAGTCCATGTGACTTTATTATATTAATAATAATATTGGAGGGAAAGTGAAACACAGCTTAGACAGGGGTGTTGTTCGGCTTTTCATAAGTTTAGACTAACGCTACGCCGCCGGACGTTAGCACAACAGCGTTAGCCTAGCCTGCTAGGTAAATATTACAACTGCCTTTGGTGTTGCCTATATGCGTCCATGTTGTCAATATCATACATGTGGCATTAGTGCACCTGTTGTACCATAATTGTATTGAACAAAATAGTAAGCTTCGCTCCTACGAGATGGGGGGTTTGTTACGTTACACACAAAGCTAACTGGCTATAGTTAGCTTGTACGGATGCTAGCGGATATAGCTAACGTCGCGTAGCCAGCCAGCAACTTCGGCAGTAGAGTTTCGGTAAGCTAACACGACAGCGTTGTCGCCCACAATCAACCTGCCGTGATGTTTGAAATATAAACAATTACAATACTGGTGCGTGCTGGTTGGGGATGGCCATGATCCTGCCTGAAATGTCACAAACGGATTTAGACATCTTCAGATCAGCTGATCGCGGGGCTCGCTCCCCGACCGGCGGCAGGCTTGCGTCCCGACCGGCGGATCACTCCCCGACCGGAGGGGCTCGCTTCCCGACCGGAGGGGCTTGCTTCCCGACCGGAGGGTTGCTCGCCTACAGCACCCGCTCTCCACCGCAGCTTCGCCGCCACACACACAAGCACCGGCCAAACAGCGACACGTTTTCACCGGAGGAAAAGGTAAACACTTAGAAATAACACTCGGGGATGCCTTCTATTACTATATCTAGATAAGTGTACCAGTACTTATCTGAACTAACGACAGGATCCTTGTCACTAGATCGAAAGAAAACGTTGACGTTCACTCGGTGCTATTCACTGACAGTAAAAAGTAAAGTCATTGTATGCACTGCTGCGTTGCTAAAATAAAGGAGATAAATGAAGGAGATAAATGAAGAAGACTTCCCCACAATCTTGACAATTCCTCATTTGCCCTCTCACGTCTGGTAGGTTCGTAATTATTCGGCTGCTGGCCTTTCCTCCTCTTTTGTACCCAATAATCAACAGTGGTGGTTAACTTGCAACATGGGCTTTAAGCCTGCTGGGTGCTAATTCTAGCAGGATCAATGATCAGTGATCATTGATCATTGATCATTAAATCAAATCTGGTCACAATGTTAATGATGACATCTTCATAAAATCTAGTCATCATGGCACAGTTATGCTTAGCATAATATAAAAATAAAAAAATGTAAATGACTCAAATATGACTTACTCTATTTTATTACCCTATTAAAAATTGTATAGAATTGTAATAAAACAATACTATTCCTCATCCTATTTATTGTATGGGACAACTGGTATTCCTAATATTGTGGGAAGGGAGTGTATATACCATCATATTTTCATCAATATTAATCCTAACAAATTGGGCCTACACTGAAAAAAATGATATTTTGAACCAACCTAAAAAATTTGCTTCAAAAACTTTAATTTTTTTAATTTAATATCAATCAAAAATATTTCTTCTTACATTCACACAAAGTAAAAATTTCTTTTTTTATCAAGACTGAATCACTTTAGTACAACTTAAACTTTTATTTTGGGGAAACCTACTTTTTATTATAACATCCAAGTATAATTTTTACTTTGGACTATACTAATCAAAATGCTGTAATTTTGTTTTTTATTAACTTTACTCTAGTTAAATTTCTGGTTCAGTGCAAACTATATTTTTTTATGGTATTATTATATCATAATAAATATATTTTCTTTAGTGACAAGAATAAACTTAACTTAATGTTGGCCAATATAACAACATTCTTTGCTTTGTTACTATTTAACTTTTACCATGACCCAAAACTGCCAAAATATGCCAATAAGGATTTTCACTTAAGATAAACCAAAAACATGTTGTCAGGAAATGTTAGTAGACTTACAATAAATAATGACAGGAATATTCTCTTCAAAAGACCATCATGTTTATTGTGATGTCACTGTCTTTTTAAAATGTGCATCACCTTCTCTGTTGTTATGAAAAAAAATTAAGATTAAAAAACCCAAATGCATTTTGCTGTCAGCCGTTATGCTTTTAACACATTAACTCTTGACAAAAAACAAACAAATATAAAGTAAAATAAAAAAAAATTCTGTAACTTTTACCACAATAATGTAAAACTGTTTATAGATAGACCTATCCTTTAAAACTTGACATGTAATGTATTAACCATTAAAGCTGCAGTAGGGAGTTTTGAGAAAACGTGGACTTAGCCTAAAAATTTGAACAAGCACACCTTACAGGCTCCTCCCCCTTGCTACGCTACAGCCCCCCCCCTCCACAGCTCCTCGAGCCTGCCGTGAACGCGCAGGCTAGTAAGCAGGGCCACCAATGCTTTCCACACAATACAGGGGATTTATTCTGAGGAGGGTTTGGCTGTTGTGTGCTGTGCTTTTAAAACTTTATGTAAAAAAATTGCTTATTTAAAATATTTCTATTACAAGTTTTGTAAATATTTTTCAATAAAAAGGGATTAAAATTCTTTATGTAATCGCTCATTTGTGAGAACAAAAGCAGCACTTTACACAGTACATTACTGAATTACCTTTTGGATCAATTTAAAACTAAACTTTCAGTAGGAATGATGAATCACTGAGGAAGCTCACTAAGCCAAGGAATAACAACATCTTAGAAATATGTCTTAGGTTTTATTTTGCATATGGGTAAAATAAATCAGCTTTTTTTGCAAAGTACACACAAGGAAATGCTGAAGATCTTGATTTGGACTGAAAGACGATTCCTTCACGTGCCTGTGTGTCTGGGACAATGTCTGACCTGTTGAAGGAGTATAAAATAATTTGTGTCAGACATTTGATTTACAAATTACATCCTGAGGGGGAAGAAAACGTGTCTGTTTAAAAATAATCAAACATAGAATTCTGCCTTGCCAAAAGTTGACAGGGACAGCGCACAATTAAAGTAGTTTCACCATAGCTGCATTTAATTGTGATCAACAAAAAAACATTTTGGCTTACTAAATGTAGGTATCGAAACAATATTGCTTATACTGAGGGTGAAGGAGTTAGCTACAACATTCCTGCCGTGCTACAAGCTAACAAGCTAACTGTTAGACTTAGCTAGCAACAAGCTACAGAGTAAAATGAGATTTGCGCTATCACCAGCAATACTGTAACCATCGCTAGCTTAGTTGTGTAGCTAGTTATTAATAAATGAAACAAATCCAGCAGGGATACTTACATGTCAAGCAGAAATGTGACTAGCTCTGAGTCCGTGTTGAATCCTTTTAATTCTGTCTTTTTAGCTCGCTTTTCATCATTGGTCTTCTTCTGTTTGCTCGTCTTTGTTTTCTGAGCAGGTGTCACTCGAGAAATTGGCAGTTTTCGTGAAAAGTTGTTTCTCCGCGATTAGCACAGCTGCACACGGGCAATCTTGAGCTTGAACACGGTACGCTCTGTGCGGGGGGAGGGTTATGAGCAGCACGTACACGAGAGTGATTGACACTGCTAAGACAGTCCTCCTGGCTCTGATTGGCTGTTTCTGACCGGGAGCGGTGTATTTCTGCAAATGGCAGCAGGGACACAGGGAGGAGCCACAGGAGCTTGATTTTTTCACAGATTATCTGTCTCATATTCTGTCAGGACATAGTGACAGTTTTAACAAATATGTAAAAAATATTTTTTTACAAAATTTACCTACTGAAGCTTTAAGCAGTATAAAAATAGACCTAACAGTCTTAAAACTTGGCTTTCCGTTGACAGCATTTCCAGGAGGTATGAATGTCACATTACATTCAACCATTACAAAAGAAAATTCAAAATGTTTTTTAACATTTATCCACATTAATGTGGTATGAACCACTGATTTTTACAACTCTCCATTATGACCTGAGATATGTAAAATACTATTTAACATGGTGGCTGTGGATCAGCGGTAGAGGGGTTGCCTGCCATTTGGAAGGTTGGTGGTTCAATCCCTGACCCTGCAGTCCCATGTCGAAGGGCAAGACATTGAACCCCGGTTGCCCCCAATGCTGCGCATTGGAGTGTGAATGTGTGTGAATGTTTATCTGATGAGCAGGTGGCACCTTGTACGGCAGCCTCGGTGTATGAATGTGTGTGAATGTATCCTGTATGATGTAAAAAGCGCTTTGAGTAGTTATTGCTCCTATGTTATTTTAAGTCATGTTAAATGCTGATCAAGTGAGTGTGTGTTTGAAATACTGTTAAGATGTATAGAGTTAACTTTTACTTGTGTAATGTCTCACGCCAGCTGTACTATTTTGTTAATAGATGTAACAGCATTATGTTAGCATTCACCCTGCGCATCGGTAATCTTATTTGTAACGAGTAACATTGCAGTTATTGGTTTAGTACAGTTATCAAAGCTGTAAGCAGCAGAACAAAGAAGTTTGGAAAAAGTGTATTTTACTTTCATTTGGATGTGAAGCCAAACAGAACACATTGAAACATTCTGAAAATTATGTTTATTTAGGAAACTGAAGGTAACTTAATGATGTTCTTTGAAAAGGAGTGTGAAATTGAGAATATATTGAAAGGACATGTTTATGTGTAAAATAAAGTCTGACAGAAGCGAGAGAAGGAAACACAATACCTGCTGCCAGTCTCATCATTTTCTTGTTTCTTTCAGAATAACATCTTAATCTGACCACAGGCCTTGGGCCTGTTACAATAGCAATTCAAAGATAAAGTGTTTCCTCAATAAAGGCAGTTCAAATCACTTTGATTGTTACAGCTACAGAGGGATTAACCATGGATGGTTCTAGCTAGCCCAACCTAGGCTACATATCTGTGTTACTTGCGGGGGGGTGGGGGGGTGCACCAGTATTTTATAGGACCTAAAACCATGTTTATGAGCTTGAAAGTTTAAATATACGTTTCCCCTTGTCTAAAGAATAAATGATAAATGCAAAACTTCTTACCAGATACTCCTTTATATATAAAGGAGTATCTGGTAAGAAGTTTTGCTTATAAGCTTGTCCACATCTTCACCAAGGTACCAATAATGCATTTCAGCAGACACTCCCTTTTTTGATTCACATCGAGGCTGTAGGTGAGAGTGCAAACACACACAATGCATTATTAAGCAGTCCAATTTTGCAACTTTATTGTGTAAATTACAAAAAGTTTTGATTTACAAATGCATTGGAAAAAAGGTTACAAGGCACAAAACTTGTTAACAGCATGAACACTGTTTCTATTTCTTATACTTACAATGTTTCTATTTAGATGAAAAAGACTACAGTGTTCTCTCTGATATTTCACTCTGTTAATGCTGGTATATTATACACACACAGAACTGAAATACACACACATGCACATACACAAACACATGGAGAGATGTCAGAGTGAGGGGGGTTCAGGGGCTTGCTCAAGGCCACATTCGGCAGTGCCCAGGAGGTGAACTGGCATCTCTCCAGCTACCAGTCCACACTCCCTATCTCTGGTCCGAGCTGGACGCAAACCGGCGACCCTCCGGTTTTCCAGCCAAGTCCTTATGGACTGAGCTACTGCCATCCCAATATACATGTGATATCAGCAATACATTTTGATATATTGAGGAAGTTCATACCTGATCAAGAACATTCAGTATATTCTGGGTCTTCTCTCTGACAACTCCTCCTTTGTTTCTGATTAACTCTATCAGCTTGCTGTGGTGCTTGTCCAAGGAAGCCAGGAATCGCGGTTGAAGTGGAACAGTTGTTATTCTCATAAACTCAGCATTGATCTTTAACCCATTTACTCCTAAAACGCCTGCTAAAAGTGCCTCTAAAAACCTATGTTAATCTGGGATGAATATCCTTATCTCCTGAGGTTTTTGTGAAAAAATACTAAGATTGTCAATGTGTACTAAAACTTTAATATCTAAGCCTCTGTAGCACATAGAAACATGAAATAAAATACATTTTAAAGGTAAGAATCACAGGTGTTATCACAACATTCTCCCTTAGCACTAACATACCAACACATTTTTAAAAATATTCTCAAAATCAGATGAGCAAGAAAAAATATATAAAATCGATTTTATAAAATATAACAAATAACATTTTAAACATGCCAACACACTGAACAAGGCATCTTGTTATGAGAGACAGGTGGGGAAAGTCCTGAGATGGAACTGGGAACAGTCTCAGTCTCTGAGCTACTTGGCTCACATATCTCTTTGGCGGGGACGTGGTGCGTGAAGCACTCGCGGTGTAGTGGAAGGTTACACTGCCTGCATCCCATCAGAGTTGACCCAGGACGCACGTTGGTGCCGCAGTGCTTCAGAGAACACTCCCTGCAGGTCTTCCTCTTGTTATTGATCTGGATCAGCTCATGATCAGCAGAAGCTCCAACTGGGCTGGTGGGTAGCACATTGGGGGCACTTCTCGCTGTGACGGGGACGATCAGCTCCTGGGTCAGATCCTCCAGCCAGTCCTTGTAGCCGCCCCTCCTGTACTTCCACTCGGCTCCTTCTGCAGATCTGGCAGCCACAAAGGCATTGTAGCATGCCACCGTAACAAAGTAAAAAAAAAGCCTCCTCCACCATTTTGTAGATCGATGATGGATCTGGTAGTAGCCCACCATCTGGTCCAGAAGATCAACTCCCTTCATATGATGCTGATAGTCAGCAAGGCATGCTGGCACCCGAACCTCCATCTGGCGTTGACCATTGGCCTTCCTCCTCACTAACCCATAAGCTGTCGGGTCATGGTAGTTGGAGAGGACCATCACTGCCTTGGTGTCTTGCCAAACGCAGAAGGTAAAGTCATCCCGCTGTGCCACATTGAACTCGTGTTTGTTCAACTCAGCCTTCTTTGTGAGCTGGTAATTCTTGGGGAGGTCCTTCCTGTTGGCATGCACCGTTCCACAAGCTTGCACTCCCTGGGCCTTGAGGTCCACCATCAACTTCACACTGGTGTAAAAGTTGTCCATGTATACGGACAGGTTGGACCCATAATAGGGAGTCACCAGGTCTGAAACTATTCGGTGAGCCAGGTCTTTCTCCATCTTACCCTGAATGGCACCCGTGTACACCTGGAAATGGGTGACATAGCCTGTTTTGCTCTCCGCCATGACCCACACCTTTATTCCCCATTTCACCGGCTTCATGGGGAGGTACTGCTGGAAGCCCAGGCGTCCCTTGTACTTCACCATGGACTCATCCACGGTCACAAAGCCATTGACCTCATAGAGTGCCTGGAATCTAACCAGGAGGAGGTCTATCCACCGCCGGATCTTCCAGAGCTTGTCCGTTTTGTCCACGGCAGGGTCCATGTTATCTTGTAGATGGAGATATCTGAAAATGCATGATAAGATTAATGATTTTTTACAATAATTACATGTATTGCCATCATTGTATTTATTTATGTGTAAATATTAAATTATTGTATGTATTATCATTATCAACCACATCACCATAATTACATTACTATTATGCTATTACTTTAATATGCTAGTATTGTTTTAAATATTAACATTATTGTATTTATTATCAATCAACACCATAATTATATTACTATTTAGTATGCTATTTATTCATTATGCCAGTATTGTATTTATATATGAACTTTATTGTATTTATTATTATCATTGTCAGCCATCATCACCATTACCGTACGTTCACACCGCCAGCGACTTGAGCTGCAAAAAAGCTCTGGACGCCCCGCCAAGGACGCTTGTCAAAAAGTACGGGGACGCTTTCGGACGCTTTCAGACGCTTTGGCCGCTCTGACGTGGCGGCGTTCTTATAGCGCAATTGGTCAAATCGGTGTTGTGAGCAACTGAATTGCCTTCCCGCTTTCGTAAATATTTCGCGCTTGTCCTTTTATGTGTATCACTGGATAATTATGGATCACCGCGAAGTAGTTGTGTTTGGTGCTGCTGCTGTATTGTATTTGCGGAGAAGACGTCGTACTTTTACGTAGATTTTGGGTTCACGACACCCTCCAGGACCGTTATCAATTCGGAGAGTATCACAGTCTGCATGATAACGTTAAACGTTATTTATCTACAGGAAATTTTGGGGGTGATTTATATTTTTTGCGACAAATTTGAGTATCTGTCTGAAACCGTTTAAACCTAAAATGAACAGTGTAATGGAGATGACATGAAATGCCGAAAGAATGAATGAAAAAACTGGCGGTAACTTTATGGCGGGCCAGACGTTGTAGTCGTAAACCTCCCGTTTGACATAACTCATTAAGTGCATAGCACTAAAATGCTTCTACTTTGACTTCTACTTTTACTTTTGCGCATTTAATAAGGGTAAAATGATCTGCAAAACAGATTGTACCATTCACATCAAGCAAGGAAGACTACCACGCTACGGCGCACTGCTCATTTCCCTCGTTAAAAAGATGATGAATCATCAACTCACCGGACACACCGACTATCTCGGCTACTTTATCCCATGCCTCGTTTTTTTTTTAACTGGTCCCGATACGCAAACAACGACATATCATAAATGATAGGAAACCCAGCAAAGGCGATGATGAGCGTCTCCATTTTTCCTCGGAACAAATGTTTTGGTAGGAACGAAAAGATTACATCGTCGGAATCAGTCAGCGTGAAGGACGTCTATATTCCGATTGGCGGCTGGCGTTAGCCGCTGCTCGCCGCTGAACCGCGTCATAGCTCATTACCATAAAGTTGAAAAATTTCAACTTTCAGATTGACGCTCAACACGCTCAAAACGCCCAAAACGCGACGCCGACAGATTTGCCGCTCCTGGCAGCTGAGAGAAGCCGGCTTCCATTGAAAATGAATGACTTCCGGTATCTTTAGACGCTCAAGTCGCTGGCGGTGTGAACGTACAGTTAGCGGCAAGATAACGGAACTCTGAAGAGAGCGCTTAAAAAAACAGATCATTACCTCCAGATCATGTCGAAGCGGTCCCTTGCCATGGCCTTGGGGACGGTGGTCTGGTACAACCATTTGGTCTGCCTCCAGAAATCCCTGCGTGCTGGCAACTTCAAAATACCGAAGGCGAGACACAGCCCGACAAAGTCTTCATCTCCATTTTGGAGACAGGGTTCCACTGAGTTTGTCGGGTCTGACCCGCGTCTGTTCAGCGTACCGATTAGTTTCTGTCACTAATATGTCCCAAAGTTCATCTGTAAAAAATTTTGAAAATACATCCAGAGGGCTAGCGTTCACGGGGATCGGCTGTTTCAGCCCCGGTTTGCGGGTGAACTGCTTTGCCTTGCGCGGCTGGTAACCCTCGGTTCTCCAGTCTACCTGGAATCCTTTAAAGCAATCCTCCTCTTCTCCTTCTGTGTCCCACAAATCCCACTCCTGTGCTCTATCCAAAGGATCATTCATCACTTCTTCATCATCATCTATCACATCCTCCCTCCCAAACTCCTCACTATCTTCCAACTCAATGTCACTGCCCTCGCTGTCAAAATCCTCCTCTGTCGTAGCCATTTTCTCGCTCGTCTCTCAAAAATTCAAAAACAAACGCACATGTATGTCTGGTTGATTGACATGATTTTCAGCGAACCACAGTACATTTGGGTGGTCACATGGCTTTAAATGGCCAACAAGACCCGCCTCATGTGTATTTGAACCAATGACAGTGTGTTCTCTGCTGCACGCGTCATGAAAAGACCGACGAATACAAAATGCTGCGTCACGCAGCAGCCAGCAGGAGGTTCAGAGCTGCGCAACGCAGCAACCGGCGGTAGATGTAATGTGTCGGCGCGAAGCAGCCGGCACAAATGGGTTAAAAAAGAAGGAGAAAGAACAACAAATGTAAATACATTACAAGTGTGTGATATCTAGGGTTAGACATCAGGTGCCAAAACATGCATTTTGATTCAATTTCCTGTTTTTGTGTTTCCTATACTTTGATTTAGTTGCGACCCACCTTCAGCTAGCTAATAAGTATAGCTAAAGTTAATGTTAAAATACAGGAAGAAATGCAATGCTACCAAGCCAACCAATCACAGTTCTTTGGTGTCCAAGATACCCCCCCTCTGAAAAACTCATCAGATCTTCATGAATCGCATAAATGAGCTATTTTGGTTTCAAAACAGTGAATTTTGCCTCATCCTTTGGGAACAATGCAGGCCATCTCTCCTTCAGCTCTTCCACTTCTGATTCCTTTGCCACAATGTCCTGTCTTTGCAGAGAAAAAGTCTTGACATTTTTTTGCTGCAAATCCATCCTCTGGAGTTTTAGAGTTTTGTGAATTTGCAAGTACTTCAGAACATCCAAGGCCCTTCAGCTGAGTTTGGTAGTTGCCCATTTTAATCCTTAGTCGCTGCTTCCACCCGTACCAGCCGTTGTATGAGCCAGATTCATAGAGGCATGTGTGTTTCACTTGCATAATAGAATGTGGTCACTTCAGTTTGTGAAGAGGGCTGATGACTTCTATACAAGTGGCTTAAAAATGTCTTCCAAGTCTTGCAAGTACAAGGACAGTAGAAATAGATGCATGCATAAGAATGTGGCGTCCATGTCTGAGTTCAAGTTTTTAGTGTTTAAGGAGCTCAGATCTTTGTGAAACAGAAGTACCACAGTCTTAGCATTTCCACATTAATTGTAGGACTAGGAAATAAAAAAACATGGTATAATTGCATTTAATTTGTAAAAACAGTTGTTTGTTTTCAATACTTCAGCAGGAAGCACTTCATTTGACTAATTCACAGAGTATTTAAATTAAGTGAATAGGTTTTAGTTATTTATTTTTTTGGCACAATAACTGTAATCATTCTCCTTAACTTTAATAGTTCACATCAATTTGAAGGACAATTGAAGCTGCATTAAATTACTTACCATTGTAATTATTGATTTATACTGTCTAGTAAGATAAAACTTACACTAAATTGGGTGGCTAACTTTTTGATTAGTTTTGATTTGGAGTTATTTGTATTTGCTATTTTCCAAATGTAATAATACGTTTAAGAAATTAAATACTGACATGAAGAAAAACTTTGATTACATTTTCTGACTGTTATGTAATTTGTATATTAGCAGTGATTTCTCTGTGGTAATTTCAAAGCTATTCTCTAGTGTTAGTCATTCCTATTTAAACATACATGAAAATAATGTTCACAGTTGTTAACTTTGGGACTCACCAAATTCAGCAATAAATGCAAAGTTGTGAAATTTCCAAGGAACAGCAGCAAATCTGGAAACACAAAGGAAAAGGTGAGATTGCACATTTTAGTTTTGTTTCTGCTTTTTTATCCTTTTATTTATATCCTTGGTGGGGACAAAATTTACAAGGAAAAGCAGCCCAGTGTCAGTGTTACACCAGTAAACATGGCTGAACGCAAAGCTACAGGGTTTCATTAATGACACTATTGAAAGTGATGGCTTTTAAATCAGTCGCTCTCCCCTTCCCCACTCACTGCACCTCAGAGTTAAACACAGCTTGCATCTGTCTCTGTTATCTTTTCACTACAACTCTGCATCACAATGTCACATTCATATACTACTTTAATAATACGCAATGGGAGATTTTTCAAATTTTTTCTTATACTGTGATAAATTGCAATCAATTCACCTGCAGGTGCAGCAAGGAGGTGGGTATTTATTTCCATAAAAAAAAAAAAAAATCCCCCCTTCTGTTATTTTCACAGATCACACTCTGATAATACTGACAGGTGAAAAAATAGAATATGAATTTGTTACTATCAATTCCACACTCTTTTGCTGGTAGAGGGACACATACCTGTGACAAGTTACTGGGGTTCATTTCATCAGACATGAAACAGACACGTTAAATTACCTTTTGATTATTAAATAGGGGTGCATGTCTAAAATAAATTCAGACTCAACCATAAAGGTTACGTTGCATGCAGTAAACAAACTGCTACTGTAAAGATGTTGGCAGTGGAGGAGAGACAGAACAGGGGAAACCGCGCCAAATTTGTCAAAATATATGTGAAACATGTCTAGACTCACCCCTCTTCAGCCGTTAGCTATGTACTGCAAAGAGCTATTTTACAATAGTTGTGCTGAACAAATATATGCCTATAATCTGGCTCAAATGAATATGGACAGCAATCTAATTTTAATGATACAAATTCTCAAAATCATGTAGATATTGAGCCATTACATTGAAAATCTTTTAGATAACAGGAGCTTATTATTTACTGTAACTATCCTAACAACACGTCTGAACCTGAATGCCTTTTTAGTCTCCGTGTCACTCTCCACAATGCTGTCATGAGCATTTAAATTGCTCATGTTATGCTTTTTGGCTTTCCCCTTTCCTTTATGGTGTTATCTTTTTTGTGCACGTTATTGGTTTACAAAGTGAAAAAGCCCAAAGTCCACCCCAAATGCACTTACCATCTCCAACAGAAAACACTCAGCACCCAGCTTTTACTTCCGTCACTTTGTAACACATGTTATAATGCTCACTTAGCTGCTAGCGTGGCACTCTCTTATACACTGACAGGTGTCATGTCATAATAATGACGGTGTCATGTCAGTCTTATGCACACCCCTTCAAATAAAGTGTTACCCAATATGTCTGGAATGCTAGACTAAGGTGACCAGATTTCTCAGACAAAATCGGGGGACATTTTCAGCTCAGAAGCGTATATACCTCCAAAACACGTCATATTTTTAATTTTTGTGAAACTTAAAACGGGGACACTAGACCTAGAGCTGAGTATCGGATACAATAAAAACTATTGATAAATAAATTACATTAAACATTCATTTACAACATCATTTGTAGCGTGTAGTAAGATACAAAAGAGTCAGGATGGGCAGAAGGATTGTCTGAAGGTTTGTTCACACAGATAGGAAAACAGTGTTGAAATTTAAGATACAAATAAAATGGATGAGAACAACTTTCTTCAGAGTTCTCACAGAATGGAATGTGGAATGTAACATTATTAATCTTTTTTTAAAAGATTATTTTCAGCCTTTATTTTGACAGGACAACTGAAGACTTGAAAGGGGGGATTGGAATGACGTGCAGCAAAGGGCCGTAGGTCGGAGTCAAACCCTGGCCCACTGCGTCAAAAGGTAAACCTCTATGTGCCCACTCTACCAACTGTGGTCATCCTAACAAGGATAATTAGACTAAAACCATTCAATTTATGTAAACTTTTTATGTTAAAAACATAAACTTTGGTAGATCTCATACTGTTAGGTTTTAAAAAGCTAAAACAATGCTTATGTTCTGAAAACAATGTACTTTATGTACCCTGCAGCTAGATCTAATCAACTGACTTGCCTTAATCAGCATTTGACTGACTCCCACCATCCCAAGCTTCTAAAGTTTTGTGTTAATTAGTTTATGCTGGCATTTAACATATAGAAAGAAAACTTTTGTCCCCCTTGAAACCATCTCCTGCTGTGTTGCGACTAGATTAGAACACAGATAGTTTTTGATCTGTGTGAATGTAATTCTGAAATGCACAATGATTCAGGACTATTAAACTATGACTCCACATTTGCTTTTTGTCATGTCATTTCATCATGCTGTTTAACTAAACCTTTTGTTTAATCTTCACTTGGACCCTAGCGTCTCCTTCCTCGTCAACCTCAAGACTAACGGTTACTGATAGCGATGGTTATCCCTTCAGACTATAGTGGACTCTCCATCCAAACTCCCGACTGGGCCTTTGACTGCCACGATTTCCAGACTCTTTCAAGTAAATTCCCTGTTTCTGATGATCACTTGGAAGCTTTAAGACACGTGTCTGTATTTATATTTTTCCATTACAAGTACTTACTTTTTCAATATTATTTATGGTCACAGGTAAATATAATTTATATTATGGTTATCTACTTTTGTTATATTATTTTTATTACATATTCAATTTAATTTTAACGTCACTTTTTTTACACTGCAATATTTCTTTTTGTACTATGGCAACCGCACTTTACAATAACTTTTATTTGATGCCACTTTTCAGTTTATACCTTCATTGTTTGTTGTTTGCCTGTTTGTTTGTGTGTTTTACTTGTTTGTTTTTTTGCTTTTACTGTAGAAAACCGCTGCTGCTGTTGCAAGGGAATTTCCCAACTGTGGGATGAATAAAGTATTATCTTATCTTATGTTGTGGTGGCAGTAGCTCAGTCCGTAGGGAGTTGGGTTGGTAATGGAGGGTCGCAGGTTCAAGTCCCCGTATGGACCAAAAGTGCGGTGTGTGGATTGGTAGCTTGAGAGATGCCACTTCACCTCCTGGCACTGTCAGGCGCCCTGTGTGTAGTAATTACTAACAAACAGAGTGTAAATAGTAATTTTCCCACTGGGGATCAATAAACAGTATAAATTAATTAAATTATCTAGAGAAATGAAAAATAATGCAGGACTCAAGGGGCAACCTTGGCGGGAGGCTCTAGATACTGAAAGTAAAGAGGAGGTGCATCCGGGTAAGACTTGGGCTAAGGGATTGGAATACAAAAATTTAATTATACCAATAAAAGTTTTACCAAGGCCCATCACCTCTAAGACTGACCATAAAAATGGCCACTCAAGTCGGTCAAAGGCTTTCATTGCGTCAAGAGAAAAAAGGTTCTTACTGTCCTCTGCCACATCAACAATGTGGAGAAGGCTGGGAGCTTTGCAAAGATTTTTATACTCAGAGGTCAATAGCTAGAACACTCTGGATCCTTATGCTTTTTCAAGAGTAAGGAAATTAAGGTTTTGTTAACATCCCTTGAGAATTCACCCTTTTCAATAGAGAACATAATCATGTCAAGAAGGAAAGGGCCCAACATTTCCCAAAAATGTACACAGAATTCAGGGGTAATCCCATTAAAGCTTGGTGGTTTTCCTTTTTGCATACTCACATGTACTGCCACCTTTAATTCCTCAATAGCAATCAATTTGCCTGTCACGACCTGGCTCTTGGACCGTGACAAATATGGAGACGCACCACATGTCAAGGTTACTAAGCCAGACTGTTATCCATTACCACGGATGGAGGACTGCATTGATCAGGTCGGTTCAGCGCAGTTTGTGAGTAAGTTTGATTTATTAAAAGGTTATTGGCAGGTCCCTCTGTCGCCTCGGGCCAGAGAGATTTCGGCTTTTATTACTCCGACTGGTTTGTATGAGTATACGGTGATGAGTTTTGGTCTGCGTAATGCGCCTGCGTGCCTCACGGTTAACCTGGCAAAGTGTGAGTTTGCCAGGGCAACCGGGACTTACCTCGGGCGAGTGCATTTGATAATGTTAAGTCTTTGTTGTGTTCTGCTCCTGCCTTGGCCTGCTCTAGTGTGTTAGAACTAAAGCCCGTATGTGATCAGGATGGTGGAACTGGGTTTGAACCGTTTATTACTGATGCAGTGGTGTCTTTGGTTGGTAAGGAGGAGCGCGTGCCGATAAAGATTTTGCGTGACACAGGCGCTAAGCATTCATTCATTGTTCAATCTGTGTTGCCGTTTTCATCTACTACAGAAACGGGGGATTTCGTTTTGATGCAGGGGATGGGGATGGATTTGATACCCGTGCCGCGGCATAATATGAGGTCGGAGTGCGCGTTGGTGAAGGGTGTTGTGGCTGTTGGCGTGCGTCCTGCACTGCCTATTGACGGTGTAGTGATGATTCTGGGGAACGATCTGGCTGGTGGTGCAGTGTGGGCCGATGGGCCGCCTTCTCCTGTGGTCGTTGCTAAGCCGCTGGCATCCAATGATCGGAGTGAAAGTGGTCTGAGTTGTCCGGGGGTGTTTCCGGCCTGTGCTGTAACGCGTGCACAGAGCCGGGTGGCCGCTGCGGGTGCGCCTGAGCCGAGTGTTGACGTGGTGTGTGGGTTTTCCCTTCCTACTCTTCCTCCGTCTGTTTCTCTGGATGATTGGGTGAAAAGCCAGCAGAATGATCAGTCTTTGTCCAGTTTATTGAGTGGTGTCGTTTCTGTGAGTGAGATTGAAAATGTCGCTCATGGTTATTTTCTTCAGGACGGGTTGTTGGTGCGGAAATGGGTGCCATGCCATGATGATGTCGTTGGTGAGCCAGTGTTTCAGGTCGTTGTGCCTGAGGATTTCCGTGCTCTGGTGCTGAGACTTGCTCATGATGAGTCGGGACACTTGGGTGTGAGGAAAACATATGACCGTGTCCTGCGGTGTTTTTTTTGGCCAAAGTTAAAGAGTGTGATTTTGAAATATATTAAGTTGTGTCATGTCTGCCAGGTCACTGGAAAGTCCAGTCAAGCTGTTAAACCAGCGCCACTCTGTCCTATTCCTGCTCTTGGAAAACCTTTTGACCATTTGATTATTGACTGTGTGGGGCCCTTGCCCACGTCCAAATCGGGTTGTTCTTATCTGTTGACTATTATGTGCCAGACGACAAGATATCCCGCTGCTTATCCTCTGCGTTCGATTACAGCAAGGTCAGTGGTTAAAGCTTTGACGAAATTTATGTCAATTTTTGGCATTCCATGTGTTGTTCAAAGTGACCAAGGCTCTAACTTTACTTCTAAAGTGTTTTCGCAGGTGCTGAAGCAGTTGAGGGTGCAGCATAATCAAGCGTCAGCATATCATGCGCAGAGTCAGGGGGCGCTTGAACGTTTTCATCGCACCTTGAAGTCTCTGTTACGTGCTTATTGATTGATGTTGTCAGCACGGGAGGTAGTGCAGGAGAGCACTGGATTTAGTCCAAATGAGCTTGTTTTTGGCCACACGGTGCGCGGACCTTTAGCTGTTTTTCGGGATGGTTTGGTGGAAGGAGATCCACCGAAAACTTTAACTGATTATGTTAATGGTTTTCGTCACCGCCTCTATATTGCTATTGGGAAAGCTCGTGAGAACTTGGGGGTGGCCCAGTCGAAAATGAAATTGCTTTACGACCGCAAAGCTGAGCGTCGTGAGTTTAGTCCTGGGGACCAGGTTTTGATGCTCTCTCCTGTTGTTGGGTCGCCGTTCCAGGCTAGATATGCAGGCCCACATACAGTGACGCAGAAAGTTTCTGCTCAAAACTATGTGATCGCCACGCCTAAGCGGAGAAAGTCGTCTCGTCTCTGCCATGTGAATTTGTTGAAGCCCTATTACAGTCGTGTTTGTTCTGTTTTACCTGAATCCGGTGTTGAAGGTATTGGTGCCAGTCCCTCACTCACCGTTGCTTCTGTGTCCTCAGGTTTGGTGGTTCCGGATGGGACAGTGGATGGGGGCCCTGATGTCAGGGAACCTGATGACCCGGTGATGTGTGGTAGACTAAATAACTCGGAGACCTTACAGAACTTGGCGGGCTTGTTTGTGCATTTGCCTAAGTCACACGGTACTGTACTCGAGGGGATCATTCGAGATTATCCAGCTCTGTTTGGGGACATTCCATCGTGTACCCCCTTAATTGAACATGATATTGATGTCGAGAATAGTGACTCAATTAAACAGCGTTTTTATAGGTGTGCGCCGCACAAGCGTCGAGTAATCCCAGATAGCAGACAGATTTGGACCTAATCTGGGCCACTTTTGGCACTTACGGCTCAGTTACGGCACTGGCAAGTGTTGTGTGGGCCAAATGTGGCCCAAATTACATGAGCCGGACCTAACTTGTGTTATGGCAACTATTGTGTGGGCCAAAAGTGGCCCAAATGTCATGAGCCGGGCATGAAATAGGTTACGGCAAGTGTTGTGTGGGCCAGACTTGGGCCGAATGTCATGAGCCGGACCTAACTTGTGTTACGGCAACAATTGTGTGAGCCAAAGGTGGCCCAAATGTCATGAGCCAGGCATGAAATAGGTTACGGCAAGTGTTGTGTGGGCCAGACTTGGGCCAAATGTCATGAGCCGGACCTAACTGGTGTTATGGCAAATATTGTGTGAGCCAAAGGTGGCCCAAATGTCATGAGCCGGGCATGAAATAGGTTACGGCAAGTGTTGTGTGGGCCAGACTTGGGCCAAATGTCATGAGCCGGACATGAATAGGTCACAGCAAGTGTTATGTGGGCCAGACTTGAGCTGAATGTCATGAGCCGGGCTTGAAATGGGTTTTGGCAAGTGTTGTGTGGGCCAGTGCAATCACTAAACTAGAGAGCAGCTTTTCCCCCCAAAGCTCCAATGAATATAATTTATTTATGCCTACTAGGCTATGTCTGCTACTTAGCAGAAGTGAGTTACAAACTCTATTTTACTTTACAACCTGTTTTAATTATTGCTATTATTAGGTGAAGGCAAGAATTGTGTGTAGGCCAGATGTGGCCGAGTGTTTATTACAAAAATAATAATAATAAAAAAAAACATATCTAGCATATATATATATATATATATATATATATATATATATATATGTGTTTATATATATATATATATATATATATATATATATATATATATATATATATATATATATATATATTTGCACCCTGTGTATGTGTGGTTGGATTGGATTTTTCTTACAACACCAAGTTTTTACCTTTTAGATTAGCTAACTTGGGACAGTTTTTGTTATTTATTATTACTTATCATGTGAAATTGTTTGGCGCTAGAGAGAACATGACAAATGTTATTTATAGATAGATAAATAAAATGTGTTTGTCACTGAAATAAAAAATAACTGTGAAATATAAAAAGACCTATAAAGGTCCCTAAGAAGGTCCCTAAGTGTCAGGTTACAGCAGGCATGACGCTGCAACGGTACGCGCATGCGCATTTGCGCGTGTATTCGCGGGCGCGCTCTCTGCTTCGCGGTTAAAAAGTCCGGTGTCTGTCTCTGCAGTCTATGGGCTTAGGTTACTGGTAAGTAATTATTATACTGTTAAAAAACATTTAACTCTACAATACAAATTGTAATGCGATATTAAGAGTGTTGGTTTGCTAGTAGACGTTAGAAGCATGACTGAAATGATGTTTAAGTATGTTAGCTGACTCTATTAAATAAGCTAACGTTAGCTAGCTAAAGTTATATAAGCTAGGTAATGTTAGCTAGCTAAAATCAGCGCCAGACGCCATTTTAGGACACTGAAGTTGCACGTATGTTTAACCGACATGTGAGATTTATTTAGATTTTTTTTGTGCACTTCAAACAGGCATAAGTTGCAATAGTTTTTGTTTTCAGTGCATTTTTGTTAAAAAGATGACTTTATAAATGCATAGATATGTACCCTATAATTTTTAAAAAGGCTACACATTATGTACTGGTTCACCATTATTTCAAAAAGGTACGCAGTGTATGTTCTCACTAAATTGCTCTCAAATGTAAGATTGTTATATCATAATAGTAGAATAAGTACCCCTTAGTTCTATAATACTTACAGTATAAATATTTTTTTAATTCCCCTGGTCCCCTTTATTCCCCAAACTTAAAATATTGTTCCCTTATACTTATATTGTAAGTACGTTATAGGTACATTATTATTACCGAAGCTTACACTGTAAAATCGCTTTAATTACGCAGTACTTTCCGGGCTGTAATCTAAAGCGTTACTGATATTTTCTATGGTAATCAGAATGTTTTTACACAACATAGCCTGATTTGTTAGATATTTTCTATGGCTTAAGTTATTATTCTGATTTGTGGAGTGATAAAAAGAGATTTCTAAAATACCCTTTGTAAAAATCAATGACTATAACATGGAAAAAAATGAAGCAAGAATTAAACCTGGTTCAGTAAATGTAAGTTAACATTGTGCATGTTAGTCTCATCAAATTTTCAGAAAACTCGTAATATAACAAATCATTATCTCAATGCAGGTAACTGTTAATAGTTATTAATTTGGGAAATTTCATTGTGATATCTATTAGTTAAAGTTAAGTTTACTAGATTCTTGTTAATTGCTGTAGCAACATGCCATTTATTTGGCACATATAAACAGGTTTTCTTGCAGATCATTTTATGTGCCATATGCATGTGCATATAAGAATTATAAATTATTCATAACTGTAACTAAAAGTAAAATATAGATGCTGACTGTTAATGTTAACTAATATCTACCTTTGTTCTTGTGTCCCCACCTCTGTCTCTCTCTGTACAGATTAGATCCACAGGAAAATTTCTGAAGGGGTGAACTGGAGAAACAGGTGACATGGACTATTACAAGCATAGCAATTTAAGTAGGAAGGCTAGGAAAAGAGTGGATAATTTAATGCAAAAAATAGTTACTCTGCCATCTGGTAAAGAAGGCGAGAGCATTAACCAGCATCTTGAAAGTCACATTGATGAGCCTGAGCTTAATAGGGAAGGATGTCAACAAGACATGCAAGAACCCCTTGATAGCCCGATTGAAGAGATTGTGCTCAATAGGGAAGGATGTCTTGATATGGAAGACAGCATTGGCTGTAGTGGTTCTAGCAGTGTGAAGAGTGACCATGAAATTTTATTGGGCAGCTTAGGTGACTGGGCAGTTAGATTTGGGGTGTCTTTGGTGGCTCTGTCAGCCTTACTGTCAATTCTTAGGATATACTTTCCCTTCCTGCCAAAGGATGGAAGGTCACTGCTTAAAACAAAGACAAACTACAAAGTGGAGATGCTTGCTGGTGGCTCATTTCACTATTTTGGTATAGTGAATGTCGTCCAAAGAAAGTTCACCAGGTTATTATCCTCTTTTCCAGAAGGCTATGAATTTCTTTTACAGCTAAATTTTGATGGATTACCTCTTTTTAAAAGCTCATCCATTCAGTTTTGGCCCATTCTGGGTAAATTACCAAGACTCTCCAAAAAAGCCTTTTGTGATAGCATTGTTTTGTGGGACAGCAAAGCCCAAAACACTGTCTGACTATCTTAAACATTTAGTTCAAGAGTTGAAAAGCATCAGTACTGGCTTTGTTTGTCAGGGCAAAACATTTCTCTTGAAAGTTTGTTCTGTTATTTGTGATGCACCAGCAAGGGCATTTATCAAAGGTATCAAGTCCCACACTGGATATTATGGCTGTGATAAGTGCTTACAAAGAGGAATATACACAAATCACCGTATGACATTTCCTGAGCTCACTGCTGCATGTAGAACAGATGAATCCTTTAGATTAGAAGCAAATGAAGATCACCACCTTACTCATTGTCCTCTGGTAGATACTGGAGTTGATATGGTTGCTGGTTTTCCCCATGATTACATGCACTTAGTGTGTTTGGGTGTTATGAGGAGACTTCTTGAACTGTGGGTTGGCACTGCTGGCTCTTTGCGCACCAGAATTTCGTCTTTGCAAGCATCCTTAATCTCTGATAAACTTTTTGGCATTAACAAATCATATTCCATCTGAATTTGCAAGGAAACCTCGGGCACTCAATGAGAGACTGAGGTGGAAAGCAACAGAACTGCGCCAATTTTTGCTGTTCACTGGTCCTATAGTTTTGAAAGGTGTCTTGCTGCCTCAAGTGTATGATAACTTCATGCTTCTTTCTGTTGCTATCTATATTTTGGTTAGCCCGCAGTATTGTTTACAATTGAACCACTTGGCTCATAATTTTCTTGTCTCATTTGTGGATCATTATGGCTTGCTATATGGTAAAGACCAAGTAGTGTACAACATTCATGGGTTAGTGCATCTTGCTGGTGATGTGAAGGTGCATGGCCATTTAGATGGTATCTCTGGCTTCCCTTTTGAGAACTTATTGGGTGAACTTAAGAGAATGATAAGGAAAGCTGACAATCCTCTACCACAGGTTATACGCAGGTTATCTGAACATGAACAGAGGGGCTGTGATTTTGATTTACCCATTGAGCAGGAACCCTTTTAAAATCTCCACATCACGATGGGCCAGTACCAGAGGGCCTTTTGGAAAATGTCAGTCAGTTCAAGCAGTTGACAGCCGATGGTGTCATTCTAAAAACATCAAGTAAAGACGACTGCATTGTCATTGACGGGAACGTTGTTTCTGTGCAAAACATAGTTAGTCATGAAGACAAAGTGTATGCCATGTACCAGGAGTATAGAGTCAAAGAAGCACTTTACAGTTACCCACTCGACTCAAGGGAACTGGGAATATACATCGTCTCTCATTTGTCTTCTGTGATGCACTGTGTAGAGATGGTTAAGCCTGTGCAAAAGAGTGTGCGGTTGCCCTTGGGAGACAAGTTTGCAGTGTTCCCTCTTCCTCACACAAATTAATTTGAAGCACTTGTCTAGTCTTTGTACAAAGTTTATCATAGTTGATCGTTGTAGCATCCTTTTATTTATCATATCTTTAGAGTTTTACTGGCTAATCAGTTTACTTTTTTTTTATATCAGGAGATGTTTCTCATTGTTATTTTTGAATCTACTAATGAAGTGGAAGTAGTCCCTGACATTTGGGTGAAAAATAAGACCTGTTTGTGGCCACCGTACAAACGTGAAGAAACTGTAAAAGCAGTGAAATCACAGGAACCACCTGGAGCATGTTGGATTTACAAAGTACGCATCATATTAAGCAAAGGTAGAAAGAAGACAATATTTTACTTACACTTTCTGTATATAGAATTTAGAGGGCTTTTGTTTTTAAAATCAAGCTATTGATTTTTATTTTTAAAGTTACATATGAAGAAGCAAGACTCAAACTGCCAGAGGCTGAACGATTCACAGATTTGACAGATTCAGAAGACTCTCCCACTCAAACGTAGACGGAGAAGAATGTAAGTTAAAAAAGGGACGAATAGAGCCAGAATGGAATGTAATGAGCAAAACTCATTTTACAGCCTTCCATAATTTTTTGTTTCTTATTTAACCTTAAATGCAGGAAGAAGAATGTAGTCCTTGAAGAGGAAGACAGTGAAAGTGAGAGGCAGCAAGCATCCACACTACCCAGCCCTCCCGAAATGGCTTCTGCAAAGAAGCGGCCTTATTCACTCTCCCTGCTTTCACAGTGTAAAAACGCTATTGTCAATTTTAGTGTCATATTTTCATTGTTGTCATGGTTTGAATTTTAACACAGCTTCTCCTACAGCGTCTCCTACAGCCGTCAACGTAGGAAGCTCAGGCAATGAAAGGACTGCTGTCAGTGAATGTGAGTCTTTTCATGACTAGACTGGAATAAAACAAATCTAAATCAATTGATCTAAAAAAATGACATGCCTTCTAATTCACCGTCCTGCAAATAAAATACAGTCAACCCTTTACACTGAATGTCATTCAAATGTGTTATATAATTGTGAAAATATCTGAAAGCCCAGAGATGTGCCCAAAAAATACAATTGAATGCTCAAGATAAATTAATCATAAGATGATGACACTCTGAGCCCCCGCCAAACACGTAGACTGCTATTCTATGGGACACACTGCAATCAGGCCAATACATTTTGAGAGATATTGTCTTTGTGCAAATCAAGTTTTGTAAGAACAGACAGAAACTCAGGCACTGCACTGCTCTGTAAAATTGAAACCACTTCCAAACATGTGCTTCCTCAGCGTCATATCCACAAATTCCTGTTATTTTTTCTCTGTAGTGTGCTCGAAAGAAGGTGCAACATAACACCTACCCCACTGTCAAGAATGAGAGAGGATGTTGATTGTGAGTAGACATACAGAATTGATTGTATCTTTCTCTTACGTTCCTTACTTCTGGCAGCTTACTCCACTTTCTGTTACTAGCTCTCAGTGGAGGAAACACCACACCATCCCAGACCAGAACTGACCATTCTGGCATATGTGAGTATATGTTGCATTCAGTTGAAGTTAACAATATGAACATTCAAAAGCTATTTGCATCAAAAACACTAAGTTGAAAATTAAAATGTATGTGAAGAGCCTTCTACAGCTTTACCTGGAACCTACCTGAAAGTTATGTTTTCAGGTAAAACCCTGCAGAGTAAATTTTGGTTACCATTAGATATACCATCAGATATATCTCAATTTGAGATTTTGTTTGGTCCCTTTCACTTATAGCCAGAAATGTTTAGGATAGAAATGAAGAAATCATCTCAGCCTAGTCATCTTTACAAAATCTATCTCCAAATATTTGCAAAAAAATAATAATACTTATTTTTACATTTCCCCTGTAAAAAGCATACCTGAAGTAGTTTTGGTGTCATTTGACAATCAAACAATGTCAGAGAACAATATATCACAAATAAAAGACCTGAAAAAACTGGGTTCTACTTGTCAATTCAGACTGATAAATTAAATCAAAGTTTCTACTGAACAGCATGTATGCTGTCTTGAATAGCTGGTGGCGTTTGAACGCATGGTTCAAAATGAAGTAGACTTGCATGGATAAATCTCCAAGATGAATTTGTTCTTAAAAATAAAATATGCATTTATTCATGTTTTCATTGTAGTTGTCTACAGACAGAAACGAGCCTTCGCCTTTTTGAAAGTGTTGTACATTTTGAAATGTGAACTTTGATGTTTTGGTCTCTTGTTTGCAGTGATTAATAGAAGAACCACAGCTACACCAACTCGTGCCCAAAATGCAGACTTCAGTGAATGTGAGAGAAACTACCCTTGCACTAAATTTTGTGAGCGTAGTGTTTGCTATTAGTCTTTAAAGCATCCAATGAAAATGTACAGAGCCTTTGCAGAGTTGGACTAATGCAATTACAATGCCATGTTTTTTTTAGAAATAACTTTCCATTAAAGGAATGTAAAAATATATTTGTGTATGCTGTCAATTATAATTCTTAAAAAAGAAAGAAAATTGGAATCAGCAGACCTTTAAAAAATTATAAGCCAGGAAAAATGCAATCGATGAATCTTCTATTAAAAGACTTAGGAGTTGTATTTTTCCACATCAATATTCCACAAGTGAAATGAAATTGGCAGGCTAGAAACATAAAGTTATAGTTTTTTAATGCATATACTTCAACTAAATAGACTGTATCTTCTGATCACTGTTTTAGCTGTGATACGAACTATCCTGACCAATCAAGAAGTCATCAAAGATCAGATGGGCATTTTGGTGAAGCTAGTTCATCAGTTAAAGGGTACTGCAGAAGAGAGCCCATCTCTACCACCGAAACACTTCCGGTTGCAACCCTTCAAGAGCTTCTGGTTTTGGAGGGACAGCTGCTTGATCAAGAATTCAAGAAAACTCTGGTAATGTATATTGGTACAATACCATTATAAGAGATTATGTATAAGGTAATTCAATCCAATACGATTATCTCTCTCACAAAGAACCATAAATGGCAGCAGACATGTTTTTTTAACTATCCTTCATTGGAAAAAATCTCTTTACTAGAATCCCCATTAGTACTGGCTTCTCTGACTGTGGTTCCATTCAACTGTACATTATAAAACACTGACTATTAAATAAACTAAATTAAAATTAACTGCAGATTAACAGTGCTCAGTGTTTCCCACAGAATAACAGTATTACTGTGGTGAGGGGTTATTTGTACAATTAGAAAAACAAAATAGGCAACAAAGTGGCTCAATCTAAAATGACTATGATACGATATCAAGAATCAATGGGTTTTTTTTATGCACTGAAATGTGGTCAGATGTTTGGTTTGGATGCTTCCACTCCAGGTGGAACATATTTTGTCTCTGACAGAGTTTGATTCTACTTGAACGTCTATCTCCTCTGTCATCTAAGTCAAATTAGCTACATGTGACACTTAATGCTTGCTGTCTTTTTCCCCTTGTTTAACAGACGATTACCTTGGCACAAAAGAGGGTACAGCCGTTAAGGACACTGTTTGGAGAATGATGGGATACCTCTTGACCAATGAACTTGCCAGACAGATGAATTGGAAAGGAGCCAATGGCAAGGCAGCCTTCAAGAACCTTATTCTAAGAGGGATAATCAATGGTGAGTCGCAGTGGTGTAGGTGTTGTTGCCACAGCTTTCACTGACATTTGTGCATTTGTTGGAATTTGCTGCTTACCTCACCCACAAACATGCATACACCTACACCTTTGGCCCTGTTTCAGAAAGCAAGTTCTTAACTCTGAGTTATCTTGTTATCCTCTAGATTTCAGAACGTGACGTGTGTAAGGGAAAGTGGGGAAGTTTGTCAGAAGTGACGTAATTCAGCTGCATCACTTTACAGCAGGGGTATTCAATTAGAATACAAAGGTCCAGTTAGAGAAAATTTCCAAAAGGTCCGGAACATCAAAACGACTAACTTGCGCTATCATTCAGTACCCTAACGTATAGTTGTATCAACATATGTTTTTAGTCAACAACTGACAATATTTAACCATATTCAGTTTTTACATCAAACTGGAGGGATAACAAATAAAAACTACTCTAATAATAAAGCTTTCTCAGACTGTTGTTGGATATAGGTTATCCTGGCCATAAAATGTGTACAAAAACATAAATATTGCTCAACATTTAGCATGACTTTATTATATAAATTGGCCTTCTATTAACTCCCCAGACCCAATCCAGTGTCCCTGTGTCATGTACATTTGCACTCACTAAATAAATACTTTACTCTTACTTTACTTTATTTTGCTCAATCCTGTAATTTAGTTTGCCTGAGACCAGCACCAGAGTAATCCTAAAAGTCAGAGTATTATTTTTCAGAGCCCTATTGCAAGCCTGTGTTTTTTTTCAGCTCACACATTCTCACCTTATCAACCCTAACCACTTTGCATGCCTGTCCTGAACGTTGACTGGTAAATGCATATGACATATCTGAGCTTGACAGTGGCATCATGTATATTGTATGTATGTTATATTGACTTTCAGTGTCACATTGCTTTAAAATTACGTACTAGAATCACTGACTATATATACAATATTACTAATGTCTTGTTTCAACTGATGTCAAAAGTTATAAATTCTTGTCTTACTGATAATATTTTACTATAACTTACACAACCAACTATCTCATTTTAGAGGCTGTACGAAGAAACCGACTTACAGCAACATCAACAGATCAAGAAACTGAACTGTGGATTAAAAGGTGGCTCCATCTTGCTGGAGACAGAGATGGAGGACGCCGTGCTAGGCAGCGAACTGTTAACTGATGTAACTGAGACAGTTTACTTGTTAGGAACAATGCTATAGTTCAGCATACTTTCAGCTACATACTTTAATTGTTGTGACAAATTTAAAGTTTAATTTGTTTTGTTAACTTTGTTCAATGTGGCTTAGTTTTATTCTGTTTTCAGCCATTATAATGGGTGTTTTTTTTGCGCGAAGTTAGAGTGGATGACATTGTCGTGAAGAAACCTTCAGAAAATCTAACATTTTCTATTTAGCTCACTGTCCTTTAATTTTAATAAATGGAAATGTATAACAAAAGCAGTCATTGTTTGTTACTAGAACTGCTCTATTACAAGGTGGATTGAGGATCAGGAAGAGGTTTTGAACGTTGTGAGATGGTAATGCAAAATTGTTTTTGGTCCTTATCTGATTGTGGACCTGTGGTAACTGGTCCATACATAATTGATGTCCATTTTCTAGGTTCTGAGCTGACACCCAGCATGATTCCCCTGGCACACGGCTGGTACATAACTGACATACGGCTCATAAGTTAAAGGTGTGATTAATTCCTCTGGCCCATACCTGGCCCGCAACATAGGTGACGGGATGGCATGGCCCTGATCTGGCACACATCTGGCCCTTTAGAGGCCTGACATCAGGCACATTTAAGGGGAAGCCTGGCACACATCTGGCCCATTATATGGCTGACATCTGGCACATTTAATGGGAAGCTGTGATTAAGTATTTTGGCCCATACCTGGCCCACATCTGGCCGGCAACATAGGTGAGAGTATGGTATGGCTCTGATCTGGCACACATCTGGCCCGTTAGATGCCTGACATCTGGCACATTTAAGGGGACGCTGTGATTAATTCCTTTGGCCCATACCTGGCCCGCATCTGGCCGGCAACATAGGTGAGAGTATGGTATGGCTCTGATCTGGCACATTGAAGGTGAAGTGATTAATTCCTTTGGCCCATGTAAGGTGAACATTATGGTACATTTATTTGGCCCAGATTTGGTCCACATCACACCTGACATCTGGCCCATATAGGGTGAACCTGTGGCTGAGGTTAGGCAGCCACACTCACCCTGAGTCAACGCCGTAAGTCAAGGCCAAATGTGGGCCATAACAAATTTCAGATGTGGCCCATGGCTGAGTTAAAGCCAACTCACCCTGAGTCAAAGTTTGGCCCATAAAAAAGATGCAAATTTGGGCCGAATATTTATTGCTATCTGGGATGGAGTCTGAAATACAGTACATGTTGGACAATGACATTGCGGTTCCGTCCAACTCAAGTTGGGCATCGCCTTGTTTGTTGGTTGAGAAATCTGACAGGTCGCCCAGATTCTGTACAGACTATCGAAAGGTGAACAAGGTTACTAAGCCAGACTGTTATCCATTACCACGGATGGAGGACTGCATTGATCAGGTCGGTTCAGCGCAGTTTGTGAGTAAGTTTGATTTATTAAAAGGTTATTGGCAGGTCCCTCTGTCGCCTCGGGCCAGAGAGATTTTGGCTTTTATTACTCCGACTGGTTTGTATGAGTATACGGTGATGAGTTTTGGTCTGCGTAATGCGCCTGCAACTTTCCAGCGCCTTATGAATAAGGTGGTGGCAGGTCTTGAAGGTTGTGCGGTGTATTTGGACGACGTAGTAGTATTTAGTGATTCTTGGGAGGAGCATGTCCTGCGCATTCGTGCCCTGTTTGACCGCTTGGCTGCTGCGTGCCTCACGGTTAACCTGGCAAAGTGTGAGTTTGCCAGGGCAACCGTGACTTACTTGGTTGGGCAGGGGCAGGTTAAACCCGTGGACGCTAAAGTCCATTCTGTCTTGCAGTTTCCTGTTCCAGCAACTAAAAGAGATCTGATGCGTTTTTTGGGCTTGGTGGGGTTCTACCGTGGTTTTTGTAAGAACTTTTCTACTGTGGTTGCGCCCTTGACACTAAATTTGTGTGGTCTCCTCGCTGTCAGAGTGCATTTGATAATGTTAAGTCTTTGTTGTGTTCTGCTCCGGTCCTGGCTGCCCCGCGTCTGGATGAGTCCTTTAAGCTCCAGGTGGATGCTAGTCAGGTGGGTGCTGGTGGTGTATTGCTGCAGGAGCACAATGGAATTGATCAGCCTGTCTGCTACTTCTCAAGGAAGTTTAATTCTTATCAAAGGAATTATTCGACAATAGAGAAGGAAGCGTTGGCTCTCATCTGGGCACTTCAACACTTTGAAGTTTACGTCAGCTGTGGGAGTGGTCCGGTGGTGGTGTACACCGATCACAACCCCCTGACGTTTCTTAGTTCATTGCGGTGTGCAAATCAGCGTCTTGTGCGGTGGTCTTTGTTTTTACAAGCCCACTGTTTAGATATCCGGCATATTGGGGGCAGTGACAACGTAATGGCGGATGCTTTGTCCCGTGCCCCTGTTGATTAAAAATGTTACCCTGTTTAGTTTTCGTCTGTGATGTCTCTGCTCCTGTCCTTTTAATGTGCTTCCATTGCAGGTGCCTGGTTGCTGTGGTGGGGTGCGGGGACGGGGGGGTTGGTAAGACATACAGGGCAAATGTTTTGTTTTGTTTTTGTAGTTTGTGGTGTTGATGGGTTGGTTGGTCTGAGCCTTTTTGGGGGACTCCATCTTAAGGGGGGGGGGGTGTTACGGCCTCTTCTGTGCTTTCCTAATTAGGTTAATCGTGGACACCTGAGGGCCCCAGTGTGTGCTGATTATAAGACCTGAGAGGAGTCTTGTTGGGGGACGCCTCCAGCTGACAGGGCCCCCCAATTTAGCTTTGAAATCATTTATTGCGATCAACTCTCTTGGGCCATGCTGTTCAAAATACGTATTACAGCTATGGTAGCTTCATGATGACATCCATGTCTTCATCCAGCTTTCCCTCCGGTGATTAGGTCTGTTCGTTTAGTTTTTATTAATTGTGAAATTTTATCTAATGATTTTGTGAGTACTACAAACTGTCTTGTTAATGTTAGCTATGTTGATGTTATGTTTGCTATGTTTCATAGCTAACAGGACCTAGCAAATTTGTAATGACTACAAGCTAATGTCATTTATTATTATTATATATTATTATATTATTGGGCGGCTGCGCATCGGAGTGTGAATGTGTGTGCATGTTTATCTGATGAGCAGAAGGCACCTTGTACGGCAGCCTCGGCCACAGTGTATAAATGTGTGTGAATGGTGAATGTATCCTGTATGATGTAAAATTTCTCTCTTCTTTTTGCTTTGAATTCTTAATCTATGACATTAGTTGTTAAGACTAGAAAGTGCATGTTTCACTGTTCTAAGTTTTCATTCCAAATTTTATTTTTCAATTTGGCAACAAAACTTAATATGAGACCAAAAGTACTGGTTTTATGAAAAATGTAACAATATAGGAAGCCTCATTAATTTAAATGTAAATGTAAATATCACCTAAGTGATTTAATCAATTAACTCTTTCATGCAATTTTTTTCTAGTCTGATTAACCGACTTCCTCTTTCTCAAACACTTTTTTTCAATTTAATTTCATACAGGAAACATTCACCATTCATCACACATTCATACACTGTGGCGCACCCTGGCTGCCGTTTAAATATTTCTCCATTATTTTCTCTACCACCTGCTCTGTTGTATAAGATGGATCCCACATGTACACACATTCACACTCATTAAATCGGTGACCTTTTTTTCCTGGGGTTCAGTGTCTTGCCCTTTAGTAAGGACACTATAATTTTGATCCATCTCCCATTGCAGACATACAACAATTGGGACTGCAGGGCCGGAGGGATTGAACCACTAACCTTCCACGGTGGTATTTTCGCACAGTCACTTGGCAGGCAACCTGCTCCCTACCACTGAGCCACAGCCACCCCTTATATTTAATTAATTTAGTTATATCATCCTGTAATTTATGCATTCCGTCCCACAGTGGACGGAACCTTCTCAGTATTTGTTGGGTCTTTTTGTACTACAGGATCTAAATTGTCCTGTGCTTGTTTTATGCGCACATCCTGGTCTTTTGGAGTGCTCACGGCCGCGTGTTTCAACGTTACCATGGTTACGGTCCTGATTCCAACAGACCTTCCTCCTGCGTCTTAGCCTCCGCCATACTATTCCCCCTTTTTTTTTTGATTTTTATTCATTTTTCAGACTACTTTCGTTTCTATTTGTCCAATTAGAAACTACGTTCACGTCACCCGAACGCTACACCTTCATGTATCCCCTGTTTGAAATACACTACCCTTCATCTGATTCACCAGACTACTTTCGTTTCTATTTGTCAAATTTAGAAACTACGTTCACCCTCCGGATCCTACACCTTCGTGTATTTCGGTTTAAATACACTACCCTTCATCTGAAATATATACAGACTACTTTCATTTCTATGTCCCAATGTAGAAACTACGTTCATGATCCAGATGTTACACCTTCATGTATCTTACTTTAAATACACTACCCTTCATCTGAAATATATACAGACTACTTTCATTTCTATGTCCCAATGTAGAAACTACGTTCACGTCTTATTGGAGGCTACACCTTCATGTATTCCCTCTTTGAAATACATTACCCTTCATCTGGTTTACTAACTACTTGCAAGTACTACGTTTTCAAACTTAAACTATATGTTACACATTAAAATTTAAAACTTTTTCACACATCAACATCTTATCAAATTTGTCAATTTTAGCAACTAGGATACAGGCACGTTCCACATTCAGATTTTGTACATTTCCAATGCTGCAGATTTGATATTAACAGGTTCTGCTTTACCTTTCCTTTGTGCCCGGGCTGAATGTGGAGACGCATCTCTTCCTAGTTGTTCACTTACTCAAGGATGGGTCAGTGCCTTCCTCGAGCCCACGTTGGGCGCCAAATTGTTGGCTAAAGCTCCATTCTCAGGGTTCATTCAATTAGTAGTCAAAATCTCAGATGTTGAAATGTGAATCCATTTTATTACATAGGATATCCAAGAGACAAAGTTACCTGGATCAAGCTGTCGCAGCTCTCCCCTTCCTTTGTCTGACTCTTTTTCTCTCAGACCCCCAGTATTATCTCACAAAGGGTGGGGTCTTGTGCTTATTCCTTATCTTTTAGTTGGGATGTGACTGAGGGTTTATGACCCTCAGAGACTTACAAAGCAAAAGAGCAGTTGGGCCATAAAGGGTGACTGAAACCAGAGACAGGATGTCTCTAACATCATCAATTCAACTTCTAACACATTTGTAGAGCTGGGTTATAACAAAATGTACCAGAACATCTTATATTATAAAACAAAAGTATTGCTAAACAACTTAATGCAACAAACAACAAACTATAAACTTATAACAACAAACTTAATGCATGACCCACATGTCTTCATTTATGTTGAAATAATGCTTTTACCTTTTAGCTTGAATGTATAATGCAAATCACCCACAATGTTTAAGCACATATAAAATTTTAAATCCCAACACTACATAGATTATTGCCTTGCTTTCAAGCTCCATAGTGGTGTAGCTACAGAACCGTGCACAGCACCCTGGAGAGTCATTTCTGCCATCATCTAGAAAATGATAATATTCATGGCCAAGGATACCCATTTCACACTCATTGCTGTGCCCTTAAACGAGATGTTTGTGTGAAAAGGAGCAGCACTGCCACACACTTGAACGCCGGTGCATCTGTCCACAAGCAAAGCTACAAACTTAACAAACTGTATGAGACAGTTCTCATAAGTCACAGCTGTTAACACCAACGATGTCTTCTTCACAGACGAACATCTCCTGGAAAATCGGCATCTCAAGACTTGGCAAGGGGTCATCAGGACAATCTTCGCTAACAGGCAGGCCGTGCACGGTCTCATCGAGCCCAATAATAGGAAGATGGTCAATGGAGGGAGCTGCCTTAAGTGCACCACCAATACTAGGGAGGAAGAACATAGAGATTGGTCTTTCCATCTTTGGAAGGCAGCTCCAATGTTAACTCTTTTTTTCTGATGATGTGGATGTCTTGCTATTTTCAATATCTTTTTTCTGGGCAAAGAAGAAGACTCCTTTTCCTGAAATTTGGATTTTGAATATGTGTGGTCCTCCATATTTCCTTCTTCAAACTTGCTGGGGCCGCGAAGCGACAATACCCATTAGCAGCACCTGTGAGTTTATCATGTGACAGCGAAAATGCAAAAGGCTGAGCAGTATATCCTGTTTGTCCCTTGCCTGCTAACGTATTTCAAGATGGGGCATGAATATGGAGTGTCTACCCCAGTTCATGCAAATGCAAATGTAAAATTTCAAGCCAATAGGAATACTTAAAATTGATGGTGGTAGTAGATATTCATGAAAAAGGACAGGTTTGTGACTGGGCAAAAACATTTTTGATAATGAACAACTAAAAACGTTACATCTGGACCTATAAGTAACCTTTTTGGTCAAATATTAGCAGTGGTCAAATAACCTAATGACATTGGTTGTCATTGAATCATTGAATCAACAACTCCCTTCTATGATTTACATTTTTGTGAGTTTATCATAAATTCAATATTTAATCAATATGCGGCAAACTCTAAAATGTCATGATACTAGAGTGCAGTGAAATTCTTCACCATCTTGCTTTTTTTCAGCACTGTGATTATTGATTTTTGTTGCTATAAAAAATGAATAAAGAATGGACTTGGTAATCAATACAGTGATTCATTTCCTGTTGATTTATGAGTTGAAGTCATCACAGGCTCCTGTGGAAAGACAGCTCTTTGATAAGTAATGAACAGGCTGTTTAGACATTGACTTTAGCACTGAGAACAGTGGTAGAAATTATAGAGTCTTACTCTTCTTATTTGCTAAATCTTCTGATTGATTGAGGCCCTTCCTCTAAAAGAAGCTTAATTTATGAAGCTCTTTTAGGTCTCAGTATTAGCACATATACAGTATATTCCTTGGAATGAAGGTGGCAGCCCAAATAAGTGGAGCAGACTCTATGGAATAGAAAATTATGTTTTGTAAAAAAAGAATGGGTGGCTTGTGGCTCTCTGAGGTAGAGCGGTTGCTCCTCAACCCCAAGATTGGTGGTCTAATCCCAGGCTCCTCCGGCCACATGTCAAAGTGTCACTGAGACAAGACACTGAACCCCAGGTTGGATGTGTATAGCTGTTGACTGCTCCTAATACTGTGGATGGGTTAAATACAGTAATTAAATTTCACTACGTTGTTCTGTGTGTACGTGACAAATTAAGAATAAAAGCTCTGTTTATTTTTTTCCGTCTCGTATAGCAGACAAATTCATATAACATTGAGATATAAAACTGAGTAGGCTACAGCTGGAATGGAGCTGCAAAACAGATCAGGATGAGGTGGTTTGTTTGGTTTCCCTGCCACAGTGGGAGGATTGTTGCTAATGCAACAAAAGTGAGCATGCAAAAGCTGATTCATGGGTTTAAGTTCCTGGTTATTTACAGTATATCTCGACAGTAGCATTTTCCAGAAAAACTTGATTTAGTAAAACAAATCTCAATGGGATTCTTATGTGGCTGGACTGTTGAAACAGGTCTTCAAAGAGTCAGCACTTACTACACCACAGCTACGGCTGTGACAAACACTACATCAGTATAACGGACCCTCGACAACGACTGAATGAACACTGGACACATATGTTAACTGTAAAAACGGGTCATCTTTTTATGTTAAGATTATTTTTGTCAGACATAATTAGCGGGCGGCTGTGGCTCAGCGGTAGAGTGGTTGCCTACCAATTGGAAGGTTGGTGGTTCAATCCCTGGCCCTGCAGTCCCATGTTGAAGTGTCCTTGGGCAAGACACTGAACCCCGAGTTGCCCCCAATGCTGCGCATCGGAATGTGAATGTGGCACCTTGTACGGCAGCCTCGGCCACAGTGTATGAATGTGTGTGAATGGTGAATGTATCCTGTATGATGTAAAAGCGCTTTGAGTAGTCGTTAAGACTAGAAAAGCGCTATATAAATACAGCACGTTTACATTTACATTAGTAATGTCCATAAAACCCCACTCAGAAATGATATATCAAGACACACATTTTATATCCGAATTGCATTTTGAACTGCAGACGCTTGAGCTCCATATACTGTATCTCAACTTGCATATTGCTATAAAATTTGGTAGGATTGTTTCTCCAATATTCTCTTTCTCTCTAAACGATACAAAGGGAGGGTATGTAGGGCTCACTTTCAGCCTGTGCCCCAGCTTCCATTGTTGTTTTTAATTCAGTTCCAACAATGGAGGCTCCTATTTTCCATTTCCCAGACAATAACATGGAAAAAATCTGGATTAGAACAAATCCCTTGTGATTACCTAAGAAAACATTTGATATTCTGGAAAAGAAAACTGCATTGTCTCACTCACCACTGTCTGAATGGCAGGTGTGTTATTTGAAACACTAGCTCCCCTTTGGAATCAGATCCACGAGAAATACTCCATGAAGCGTAGATTTTACTCTATGGCACAGGTCATTCAAGAGCTTTCTTACTGGATCTTTTGTTTAAAGTCTGGCAAGTTCATTGATAAGCCTGGCAAGGTGCTTTCATATCAATATTGAAAGGCTTTAGTTTTTCCATAATAGCTGGTTAATACTGCAATGTGAAAGCAGTGGGAAGATGTGAGCCAGGGGATAGGCTACCCACTGAATATTTTACAGTGATCCTTGACACCTGTAAATGTCAGCCCTTCTGCTCTCACATTTAAAATGTAAGATGAGACTTAGGCATTGACTGGAGCCAAGTAGAATGACCATCACAAGGAGTATTTTTTTCTAAATACTGAAAGAATTCAATGTAAATTCATACAGATGTAAATTGCATTACCATTGTTAATGTGATTTTTCTTTGGAGGTGTGAAATGTATTAACTAAACTGTGGGTGCTTTCCATCTCACATCATACATTCGTCAGACTTACCATAATGTAAGGTTATAGGTTTGTGGCTGCTTACTTACTTAGTATACTTGACTTGAATGAAAGAAAGAAACAAACATTTGATGTTTCATGACCCCTATATAGGTGTCATTTTAACTGGTTAATTGCTTGGATTACATTATACCCAGTTAACCACTAATTGGTCTTTTTGATGGGCTTGAGGAGGAATAATATCTCTGGTAGTGGTGTGCGGATCGATCCATCCATCCATCCATCTTCATCTGCTTATCCGGAGTCGGGTCGCGGGGGCAGCAGCTCCAGTAGGGGACCCCAAACTTCCCTTTCCCGAGCCACATCAACCAGCTCCGACTGGGGGATCCCGAGGCGTTCTCAGGCCAGGTTGGAGATATAATCAGATCGATCCAAATATTGATAATATTGATACCAGTTGCAGTGGTAAAGTCAAATATTGTACTAAATCCACTTCTGTCAGTAGTAGGCACAATTAGTCTTGACTCGTTCATTATTTCCAATTCTTTAGTTGAATTTGCAATCACATACTCAAAGAATAGACATCACCGCGTTATGTTGTGACTTTATTAGCAACCTTTTCCTGTACAGCCAAAGTCTTCTATTATCCAAACATTTTGTTAAAGTGCCACCTGTCACAACACAGAGCAGCCACACTTTTCTCCTCCTCCCCACCCTTGTGATTTAATGTTGTGCCGCCAAGTGACTCAGTGACGCCAGACAAACAAGCAAACAAAGATCTTTGCAAGCAAGCAGCCAGGCCCGACGGCGGCCAGCATCATCACACACACACAAGCAGCACATAGATGGATCAGAAGAATGGCAGAGAGGAAGAGGAGCGCTGTGTGGCTATAGTTTGGCTATATTTTCAGGCATAAAATTAAACAACAGCAAGTTCAAGTTCAAGTTAAATTTTATTGTCATATGCACCTTAGTACAGCGTACCACATCAATGAAATACAATATGCCTTATTGCACTCGCTCAGCACCAACCAACAATAACAGCTATAATAACAATAATAATAATATAATATAAAAACATAAAACCATTAAAACACCACAATAAACAGTGACTAAGTGACTAAATACAGACCCCAGCCCTCTTTCCTGCTGTACCCTCATTCAGTAACCTTATTACCTGAGGATAAAAACTATCCCTATAACGTGATGTACGCATTGGGATACTCTGCAAACGTCTCCCTGATGGAAGGTGGGAGAAAAGGTTGTATGCCGGATGACTAGAATCTTGCATAATACTACGTGCCTTCTTAGTACTACGTTTCCAATAAATATGTTGCAATGGTTCAAGGGGAACACTGATGATTTTAGATGCAGTTTTGACCACCTTTGTCAGAAGATTACGATCATGTGAAGTAGCCCTACCAAACCACACTACAATGTTACCTGTCAGTATACTCTTAATTGTACAACGGTAGAAGTTCTGTAGAATATTAAGGGACATACCATATTTCTTAAGACACCTCAAACAATATAGCCTCTGATGTGCCTTCTTAATAGCACATCTGATATGAAACGACCATGTGAGGGAGTCTGAAATGTGGATGCCTAAGAATTTAAACGTGTTGACAATTTCAACAGAAGAGTTGTTAATATAGACAGGTGTATGTGTGAGTTTGTTCTTCCTAAAATCTATAATGACCTCCTTAGTTTTCTCCACATTAAGGGACAGATTATTTTTGCGGCACCACTTAATCAAGTTACTCACCTCATCCCTGTAGGCAGTTTCATTCATGTTCTTGTGTTTCAAATACATGGGCCAGACGTGGCCGCCGAAGAGGCCGGGGGGGGTCTGGCACAATGAGTCCTATCACAGTAGTGTCGTCTGCAAATTTCACAATACTATTAGTGGGATGTTTTCCTATACAGTCATATATGTAGACTATATAATAAGGGACTAAGACAGCAGCCTTGGGGTTCTTTGGTGTTTAGCACTATACAGCCTGAGTATGTAGTGCCAACTCTAACTATCTGGGGGCAAGCTGTATAATCAGTAAAATGGCTGGTAAAATGTATACAAGCAAATGAAAATTCTGTCCTGGGTTTTCATTTATTAATAATCCAAATGTAAAATCACAAAAACACTTAGGCTAAAGTTCATTAAAATTCATCCACCTTAATAACAAAAAAATAACGGTATTGTATCGGTATCGATAATACTGGTTCTGTAGTTACTTGGTATCAGGTCGGTACATTATGCAGTATCACACACCATAATCTCTGGCAGATTAGCCAACCCAGTCTCACGGCAGTTTGTGACAGCATCACAAAAAGAAATATATTAGATTGTGATACCATCATGATATTTTGAAGATTTCTGTGATTTCTGTGATTTAAATCAATGTATTTTAACAGGAAGCATCTTTTGTGGTTACAGCACAATTTGTTCTGCCCTGCCTCCCTCTAGTTTTATTACATTAATGATTATGTGATCATTTAATCTGACGACTATGAAGAGAAGAAGTGAAGAGAAGGGTTGCCATGTCTGCGGCCATACTATATCCTCTAGCTCTAGCTCCCGTTCTACTTTTAGAGACTCTAAGAACCACAAGTAACTCTGAATTCTGGGAGTGTAGTGCTCTAGTGGGACAATAAAGTCCTAAGAGCTCTTCAAGATAAGATGGTACTTGACCATTTAGAACTTTGTAGGTCAGGAGAAGGATTTTAAATTCAATCCTGGATTTTACAGGAAGCAAATGCAGAGAAGCAAATACAGGAGAAATATGATCTCTTTTCTTAGTTCTAGTCAGAATACAGTGAGGAAAATAAGTATTTGAACAAATCATACAAATAAATAGTTAAAACATCATACGTGATTTCTGGATTTGTTTTATAGATTATGTCTCTCACAGTGGACATGCACCAACAATGACAATTTCAGACCCCTCCATTGGCGTTTTTCCATTGATGGTAACAACTCGGCTCGACACGGTTTGACTCGCCTTTACTCGGTTCGACGCATTTTCGGTCGGTTTTCCATTGCAGATTGAGTAACGCCTCAGCGTGGCTGGTTACCATAGCTACGCGTGATGACGTAATTTTCGGCTACTCGCCAATGTTTTGTTTCAAAAGAAGCTAAAGGAAGCAACAAAAATCACCGCTAAAAAAACAGGAGTTTGGGAATTCCGACGGAGTTCAGACGTCGACATGACTGTTGTTCGCCGACACGAAAGGGTAAGTTAAGTTTCCCGGTAACGTTAGCTAACATTTGCATGTGTTAGGGACCCCGGTCAGTATTTACTATACGCTATATAAAGTACATGAACTTTAGCAACCATGATTACACACCAAAATATGTCTGCTGTGTACCGTTTGTGTTTCAGAGCATTAACGCTTTGCAAAACCGCCGCCGCAGACCGTCTGGTGGGCGGTCGATGTCCGACGGGTGAAATCTCTGGTTCTGACCTGCTGGGCTTCGTATAATCTTTATGAGAGTCATGGCTTATGACAACGACTGGGATGCATCTGGGACAGCAGAGCCGGGGTGACACTGTCACAGGGTGCAGGGGAAGAAGACCGGGATGCACGGGAGGGTTTGATGCGCTACTTGAATAGCTAAATAAAAACTTTTCTTTGATATATTGTCTTGTTTTTTAAAGTAACAGTGTGCAATATTGGAAACAACATAAATCCCCTAATATATAGCCCTTAATATTGAACAGTTAAAGTGAGAATAGTGCAGAGAGTAGATAATCTGTCGGCTAGTTTTTTTTTTTTTAAATGTCCCATTTGTTTTGACACACACTCCGCACTCTTGTTTTGCTAACAACGCAGCGATCCGACCAACCAGCAGCCTGCAGGTTTCCACGTCACCTTTTAGTATCGCATCAGCTCGCTTAGAACCTCGACTGAGGTAGTACGAAAAAAAGTACCTGGTAGCAGGTCCCAGGGACTTTTTTTCGTAATGGAAAACCAAAAAATGCGGGTAGAGTCGAGGCGAGTAGAGTAGATACCACGCAATGGAAAAGCACCACATGATTTCTAAGTGGGAGAACTTGCAAAATAGCAGGGTGTTCAAATACTTATTTTCCTCACTGTACATGCTGCAGCATTCTGGATCAGCTGGAGAGTCTTTAGGGACTTATTTGAGCATTGTGATAATAAAGAATTACATTAGTCCAGCCTGGAAGTAACAAATGCAGGGACTAGTTTTTCAGCATTGTTTTGAGACAGGATGTTCCTAATTTTGTAAATGTTACGCAGATACTACCTAGATACCTAGATAATGTAGTTTGGAGGTGTTTATGGCCCAGCAAAATTACTTCAGTTCTGTCTGAGTTTAACATCAGAAGATTGTAGGTCATCCATGATTTTATATCATTTATGCATGGTTGAAGTTTATCTAAGTTTAGCGTCTGGCTTGATTGATAGATATATTTGGGCGTCATCTGCATAACAATTAACATTAATTGAATGTTTCCTAATAATATTGCCTAGAGGAAGCATATATAAGGAGAATAGAATTGGTCCAAGCACTGAGCCTTGTGGAACTTTATGGCTAACTTTAGAGTACTTGGAGGATTTATCGTTAACATTAACAAATTGAGATTGATCGGCTAAATATAGTGCGATTCCTTTAATGCCAACTAAATGTTCCAGTCTTTGTAACAGGATGGAATGGTCAATAGTGTTGAATGAAGCACTAAGATCTAGTAAAACAAGTACAGAGACAAGTCCTTTGTCTGCAGCAGTTAGAAGGTCATTAGTAATTTTCACCAGTGCCGTCTCTGTATATTGAATAAATCCTGCTGAAAGTCCTCAAGTAAACTATTGCTATGTAAAAAATCATGTAACTGATTAGCGACTATGTTCTCAAGGATCTTGGAGAGAAAGGGAAGGTTAGCTATAGGTCTATTGTTTGCTAAGACCTCAGGGTCGAGGGAGATCACAGCTACTTTAAATGACTGCGGTGCATAACCTGTTAATAAAGACATATTGATCATATCTAGTAATTGATTAATAACCACGGGTAACGCTTCTTTAACCCTTGTGTTGTCTTTCCATCAACCATGAAAAAACATTATCGTTTTTCCAACATTTTGTCAGTTTTTCAATGTTGTGGGTGCTTTTTTTATGTTTTTTCCAAACGTTTTTTGATATTTTTACTGTTGATATTTTCAGCACTTTTTTTTGACGGCTCATTTTTTGTGCCAAAAAAAAAAAAAAACTGAAAACAGGTTAAATTTGACCCAAGGACAATATTAGGGTTAACTCTACTTTTACAGTTATTTTTGGAATTTATGGTCAATAAACCTCATTTATAGGAAATTATACCTAATGTTTGAGTTAGAAAAGCAGAAATTAGGAATTATTTAGACAAAAATTAAATGAATGGATGGTTGATGGATGGATGGATGTTAGAAATTGTTATAATTTTATCATTAAAGAAGCTCATAAAGTTGTCACTACTCAGAGCTATAGGAAAATATGGCTTAATAGAGCTGTGACTATCTGTCAGCCTTGCTACAGTGCTGAAAAGAAACCTTGGGTAGTTCTTTTTTTCTTCTATTAGTGATGAGTAATAGTCTGATCTGGCATTTCTGAGGGCCTTCCTTCACATTTTCAGACTGTCTAAATGGCGTTTGGTGGAACGCCATTTACTTTTTTTATTTAAGTTTTCAGGGGTTTGTTTTAATTTGCAAATTTGGGAGTTATACCCAAAATGGTGCGAAAAAAAAAAAGCTAGATTAATTAACTGTACTGTCCTGCAGTACTTGCCCTTGTAGGCTATTTGCAGTATATTAAATCGTTTTGGACTTAATTGTTTTTCACTGAAATGACTCGTCTGTCGGCTCTGACAGCGCTGCATCAGCCTCATATCCTGAGACATAAAGTCGACAATTCCTTCCGTGATATTATTTCAGCGTTTGGATGAGCGTGGTGTGGGTGTGTCTGGGGAACGGGTGGGTGTGCCGGTAGTTATAAAACGCTTATTAGACTATGAAATATGCCAACTCTGATATGTTCATACAGCCTACTCCAAACAGACAGGGCAACCTAACACAGACAGGTTAGCTTACCGTTTTAGGTGATACGCCATGTTTGTAGTCCAGCTGCAATATGCAAACTGTTGCTTGCAAACTTTGCATTTGACTTTTTTCCGTTATCTATTTTTGTAAAATGCTGCCACACTGCCAATGTCTTCGACATGGTAGAGGAGGACAGACTGGAAACTAAACACTCGCAGTTAAATAAATATTCAGCAAACCATCAGACGAAGGCTTTCTAGTACTTTCTTCAATCTGTCTCCGGTGGGTCGGGCTAATCCAAAAAAGGTGAAAACAAGGGGGGTGTTCTGAAGACAGCCTGTTACCTCTGAAACAGGGGTGCTCTGTAAACACCCCCATTAGCAATTAGTGCTTTCCTGCCATAGACCGTAACGGTCTATGCTTCCACCCATAGACCGTCAATAATATACAGTGTATGCTTCCACCTGATGAAATTAACACGGCAAAAAATCAACCAATCAGAATTTTGGTCGAGCCAGAACGTATCGACCAATAAATCGACCAGTCGACTGGGAGGTTACAGCCCTACTAGTTTCCTTTGCTTCATCATCGTCTTTTTGATTGGAGCAACAGAGTCAAATTTATCAATTTGGGAGGGACTAAAGTTAACATAAAGCTCCTCTGTTATATTAAGGAAGGGAATTAAATTAGTCGGGTAGAAAGAATTCAAAAGTTATTAGAGAATGGTCTGATAATAGTATTTCCACAGAACCTTTCTGTGGAAATACTATTAAATCTTCAATTTTGATGTCATATGTCAGCACAAGGTTGAGGGTGTGGTTAAAAGCAGTGAGTGGCCTAATGCACACTCTGATTGAAACCAATTGAATCTAGCAGTGAGTTGAAAGCAATACGAAGGCTATTGTTGTCAATGTCCACATGGATATTAAAATCACCTACAATAAGTACTTTGTCTGATTTCAGCCAGCGACGCTGGATTGCTTTGTTATTTTTTAAAACTATGATGCTACATCTATTTACATTTATTTTGATGTTATCATGGCATGCATTTCTTTATTTTAATATTATTTTGGTCTTATTTTAGGTGAAGAATTACAGTATGCTGTAATACTTATTGGCTGAGCAGGGGGAAACATGCAAAGCCCATAACCCACAAGGCAATGCGGGCATGCATATCAGAGAATCTGACAGCAATCAGTGGGTCTTTAACAACAATATCGCTTCAATGGACATATTTAATCAGTATTTTTTTCACCAGCAACAACACGTTGCTCAGCTTTGTTCCAGTAAGTTATGCACCATAATAATGTTTAAAGAAAATCAGCTAAAGAAAAAGCTAAAGTTGGCAGTGTAGAAGGTTAGATACACCCTGGGTTTTTTTGGAATAGGGAACACACTGGTGTCATCACATTCTAAAAATCAAATTGTTAAGTAGGTGAAAATAGCTTATGACCATATTTGACAGGGTTTACAGTGGGTAAGCTTTGGAGACCAAATCTACTGTATTTAGATCAGGAAAATCAAAAGCTCAGACGTCTGTATTTTTACAAATTCTGCTTATGGCTCTGCTAGAGCCCGTCAAAGGACTGATAGCGACAAGTGGGAAAGCGTGCAGCCTCCAGGCGCTTCACAGGCAAGAGATGTTCTCACCTTATCTCCAGATCTAGATCTTCTTCCATATTTAAAGCTGCATGCTGATGTAAACAACAAGGATTCCTATGTTATTACCATACTCAATATGGAGCAATTTCACTGTGTATCTGAAACCCCTGATGTGCACGGACAGATCAAACACTGCCTATAGTTTCATCACATATATGGCATACAGTGGACATAAAAATTTCACACATCCCTGTTAAAATGCCAGGTTTTGTGATTAAAAGAAAGAGACAAATCCTGTCAAGAACTTTTTTACACTTTCACTATGACCTATAATGTCAACAATTCAATTAAAAAACCAACTGAAATATTTGAGGGGAAAAAATAAAAACCTTATAAAAGCCTGGTTGCATAAGTGTGCACATAAGTTATAACTGGGGGATATGGATGTCCAGAATTAACCAATCACATTCAAACTCATGTTAACTAGAAGTCATTCAAATTAAGTTTAGCTGTTCTAGTAGGATTTTTCTGACATTTTCTAAGTTGCATCTTAGAGCAAATGCCATGGTCTGCAGAGAGTTTCCGAAGCATCAGAGGGATCTCACTGTTGAAAGATATCAGTCAAGAGAAAGTACAAAATAATTTCCAAAGCATTAGGTGTACAGTTGTGTTCAGAATACTAGCAGCGTGTTTAAAAAAGTGAATAATGCTCAAAATCCTTGCAATAGCTTTTAATTCCATAATATCAATGCATTGGGAACACTGCACATTTAATTCCAAATCAAAATATTACCAAAATTGATCAAGTTTGTGTTATACCTTCATAGAAAGTGAAGAAAAAGGAATATTATAGTGTTTGCATTTTTCTTTACAAACTCAAACATTTACTCTACCAACTGAAAAATGTCTCAAGGGTTTGGTTTACTTTTAATCTCTGCACTAATATTTAGTTGCATAACCATTATTTCTGAGAGCTGCTTCACACCGGTTTGCATGGAGTCGACAACTTATGGCACCTGTGACCAGGTGTTCCAGCCCAGGACGATTGCACTTCATTCAAGAATTCCTCAGCATTATTTGGGTTTGCCTTAGAAACAGCATTTTTGATGTCACCACACAAGTTTTCTATGGGATTGAGGTCCGGGAATTGGGCTGGCCACTAGATAACATCAATCTGGTTCATCTGGAAATAAGACTTTTCTCGCTTACTGGTGTGTTTTGGGTCATTGTCTTGTTGAAAGACCCATTTCAAAGGAATTTCCTCTTCAGCATAAGGCAACATGACCTCTTAAAGTGTTTTGATGTATTGAACCTGATCCATGATCCCTGGTATGCGATAAATAGGCCCAACACCACAGTATGAGAAACATAATCATAACATGATTTTTGGGCCACCATGCTTTACAGTCTTCACAGTGTACTGTGGCTTGAATTCAGTGCATGGGGGCCGTCGGACCCAAAAAGAACAGTGCTCTCATCAGTCCCCAGAATGTTGCGCCATTTCTCCTTTGGCCAGTCACTGTGTCCTTTGTCAAATTTCAACCTATTCAGTACATATCTTTTTTTCAGGGAGGGGGTGTGGGGCTTCTAGCTAATAGCTTTGCTTCACATAGTTTTCTGCTGATTGTAACAGTACTCACAGGTAACTTTAAGTCTTAAGCTGTAGGCTTCCAAGAGGCCTACAGCAACATTAAAGGAGCTGCAGGAATTTCTGGCAAGTACTGCCTGTGTGCTACATGTGACAACAATCTCCAGTCTTCTTCATATGAATGGGCTATGGGGTAGGGTGGCAAGACGGAAGCCTTTTCTTACAAAGAAAAACATCCAAACCCAACTGAAGTTTGGAAAATCAAACATCAAGTCTTCCAAAAGCATGTGGGAATATGTGTTATGGTCTGATGAAACCAAGATTGAACTATTTGGCCGTAATTCCAAAAGGGAATTATGTCAGATTTATGTCAGAATCCACGAACTGGAACAGGAATTCCAAATACCAGGAACACAGAGACCAAAAAGGGGTGTGCGACACGCAGTCTCACATGGATACCATAAACAGTACAAAGATCTGACTGAACAAGACAGAAAAACAATACTATCAAAATAAAACAAGAAACGGAACAGAACAGAACATACTATCTGCATGTTATCATCAGTTTGTCCACCACTTATTTTTGGCTCAGTTTTATTAAGGGGCAAAGTGTTTTAAGGGGAGTTCTGCTTACCGCATGTTCTACCTCACTCCCTCAGTCCCTCTCCTCCTGAATTTCCACCTCACTGTGCATGCCACTGCCGCCGACACTTACACCACCACCACTATCAGGAGCTGAGGAAAATCCTGCTACTGCCAAAAACATGTCTGTCAATTTGACACATTTGGCAACGTCTGCCTGCCATTTGGCAGCGTCTGCATGTCATTTGGCAGCTTCTTTTTATTTACGCAGCTTCTCTGCACCTTCTTTCCGTTTCTTCTCTATGATCTCTATCACTATTCTAGCCTGGCAGATGCACACTGAAACAGAATGCAGGCAGAAATCCCAAAGAGGGTGCTGTTTAAAGATATGATTGGACAAGTCGAGTGTTAATTGAGAAAGCAATGGGCCACGTCTGTCAGAAAAAAATAGCTAGCCTATGTGATATTTTTGACTGAGTTGTTTTGGGCCAGCCCAGTATCAATTGAAAAAACAATGGGCCACCGATCTAGGCCTACCACTTGTATGGGCCAATCCCTTTGGCATTTGTTACTGATGCAAAAAGTCTTCTTTACCATCTAACCCTTTGGCGTCACATTTCAGGACACTTTCTGACGCTCTGGGTTGGCATCGCCTTTTGATGCTCTGGGTCGGGATGTTCAGTCTTTCATATTACTCGAACCATTGTTACTTTTAATACGTCATCTTACAGCGCAAGCTGCTGCTATGCTTGGTGTGTTCCTACTAAAGGGTAATTTTTGTGTCAGTATCTGAAGCTGAGAGTCACTGACCAAGCATCAGTATTTAACAAGTTGAAAAACAGGTTGTCCTACTCAAGTCCCTGCATTGAAACTCAGGCTGTGTAATTATGGCCATGCTCTGAGTGAGGGAATTTATGTGTTACAGCTGATACTTCATGCTTATTGCCCCAGTTGGGGCTTCACATACACCAGCTCTGATGAATAAACTGTGCTGCATGACAAAAGGCGCTGCTGGCATCTAAACAGCAATTAAAGTGAAAATGGCCATGTCAAATCTAATGACCATATTTCCGTTTGTCAAGATAATTATAACCATCGTGGCGGCCTGGCAATGCTCTGCTTAGGAGAAAGCACAGTGGGTGGAGGAGGATGACAGAGAAGGAAAATACAGGGAGAGGGAAAGAGAGGACCAACAGCAAAAGATTAACAACAGCAACAATAGAAATATCTGAAAGATTAGACTGTTACTGGCCCCGGGGTCCCGAGCATTCACCAGTGGTAAGCATTCTGTAACCCTTTTACCCTTGATTCCTCAATGTACAGTAGCTGAATGGGTTTGAAAAATGTTGTATTGCCTGATGTTGTGCCATTACAACGGTGCTGTGCTTTTAATATGGCACTCAGCATCAGCAATCACTGACAAAAACTTCTTCTTTGCTGGTGCCTTTAGCCATGTTTAGGTCTGTGCTCCAGGGGATAAAAAACCCCACCATGATCTAATCACTTTTCAAACAGCTTCTTCTCTCTTCTCGGTTCAGGTTAGAGTCTTATGATAGTTAGAGATTCATTGTGTGAATGCTGATTCAACAGTATTAACAATATTGTTATTCTTTTCTTTATGTTTATTATTCCGTATGTTTTTTTGGTTGTCTCTAACTTCTGCATACCTTCAGGTACAAAAAACATTCAAATATCAAAATGTTCAACTCTTTAAGCACATGATGAGACTTCTTCATCATTTATTCTGCTTTTTTATATATTTTTTTTATGTATTAAGCTTTTTACAATTAAAGTCAATGAGAGCAAGCTTCTAATTCTTCAAATCTTTTTCAAATCCTCTTCTACTGTATTCATTTGAGCCAGAGTACAACGTTACAGATGGAGAGAGAGTGGAGAAGGGTGAAGCAGCAGCTGGAGGGCTGCAGAGCTCAGGATATTGGTAGTGCTCCCATTATGTGGTCTGGATGTGTCCAGAGATATAAAGTACCTCGGACAGCTGTGTCACCAGGTACACCTCAGATCTAACGGACTGTTTTTATATAGCACTTTTCTAGTCTTAATGCCACCTGCTCATCAGATAAACATCCACACACATGACTCACACTTACAAAACACAATTGGCTAAATGGATAATTTTTTTCTCAAAAACACATTTTGTTAAATATGTACTAACTCAACATTCAAAAATAGAGCACATCTTTCTCTGCACACACTAACATTACCAAAACACTGGAAATGTGACTCAAAATGAAATTATTCTGTCAAAGAATTACACTTGTTTTCACCTTACATGGTACATCAATCACAGTACACCAAGGGCCTGTTGCACAAAACTAGGATAAGGGATTAAGCCGGGATATTCAAGTTATCCTGGATGAATTTACCTTTGACTTGGTTACACAAAACCAGGTTGAATTAAACCCAGCCAAGTAACCATGGAGATTTATTCTTTGTGGCTAGCCTGGTCCAGAGCAGGCTAACAGCCAGGCTAAGATTAATCCTGGTGTCTCATGTGTTAAATCAGCTGCCTCTCTGATCCGAAATAAACGCGTTTAACAGTTATTCCGTTGTCTTCTGCATGTGTTCTGATTTATTTTTATTAACATGCATTATTTGTCATTATTGTTGTCATGAGTTTGATTTAAACCCCTACTATTGCAGTTGTTTAGATGTTTAGAAATGGTTGCACTGGCACCCAGATGTGGAGTGGCAATCGGGAGAGTCAGGATTTTTCCTGGTGGGACGGTAGTGTGTCGAGGCTGCCCGATGGCCGCTGCCCGGTGGCCGCTGCCCGGTGGCCGCTCTGTGCGTCGCATCAGTGTCCACTCTCTCTGTAAAAGTAGAGATGAGCAGTGCGGCGTCCGTAGACTTTGCAGCTTCAGGTTTATATAGGACTCTCCGGAGATTAAGTGGGACAATGCAGCGATATTCCTAGATATGATATTAATGGCAGACTGGTCAGAAACCAATACATTGATGATTTCATTTTCTTGTTGCTATTCCTTCTCTAATAAAGGACAGTTTGTGTTACTCCTTAATATGTAGGCCTAATGTTTTTATTATAGCTTACTTTGGTTGCATAACCTTCTCAATAAGTCTCACATCTCTGGATCGATAACGTGGCCTATACACGTATAGTGTAGTTTACATTCATCACACTGGGAACACCACAATGCTTTTTAATCTTTTTATTTTGGTGCTGTCACTTGTCAGAAGAATAAAAAAAAACATGAATATTGTTTTACATATATGCTCACAGCATGTATTAAAGTGACTTACTTCTTTTTCTAGTTTTTGTCCATTTCTGATTGTTCTGCATAGATATTAATTGTACAAACATATTTAGAATTAGACATATCTTATAGAGATTTGTGCATATGGTTGTAAAACATGTTCTCGCGTTGTGAATAAGGGTTTGAAATTAGGCCTAGAGTCCTTAGGGTCCATTTCCAGAGGAACATTAATTCCCTCTGCTCACTTTTAAGGCAAAGTAGGCTAAATAATAATACATTTTATTTATATTGTGCTTTACATGGTAGGCTACTCAAAGACACTTTACGGTAAAACCAACCCATTTATCACATAAAAACAGAAACATGAAACTAGCATATTTAAAGCAATTGAAACTTTGTGAAAATTTGGACTAGGCTAAGTAGATATTTTACATCCTTACACATTCAGTCGGTCCGCTATAGTCTGTTGGGCTTTTTTCTATTTGTTTGATAACAGCCGTATTTCCCTTTTTGCATATTCTTCACCTCCTTGTTATTTCCATTAGAAGCTGCTGCTCATTGGCTAAAACATATGGCGCATGCGTCTTCTCCATTTCAGCATCCGTAAATCTGTGATTGATACCGTGGTCTATTTAAGAAAGCCGTGAACGTGCACTTATCCCAGCTATCTCCACCTGGCTTGACATAGCTTCACCTGTTCATCCTGGCTCGGCAAACGTGCAACGATGAGCGGATCACACTAAGTCAAGCTGCGCTTTTTCACTTATCCTTGATATCTTTATTCTACTTTCGTGCAACAGGCCCCAGATTTCAAAATACTGGCTATTGTTGACATTACAAAAACTGCATAGACTTTTATGTTTCAGTTTTACAGGTATTTTCATGCAAAACATGCAATCCACCATGGCACCATGTGGCTGATGGTCATAAACCTTCCAACTCCATGCAGAAAAGAACTCCTCTATGGGGTTGAGGAAAGGTGACTAGGGTGGAAGGAAGAGACTTTCCAGTCTTGGGTGGACTTCAAACCATTGTCCCAGGTGATTACAAAGGTCCTCAGGTTTTCACCCTCCTGATCCTGCTCTGGAACCAGGCGCTGGTGGAGATCATAGAGAAAGGCAAGGCGGTATTGTAGGGTCCAACCTGACAACTGTGAAGGAGTAATCCTGCATTTACAATTGCTGCACACATGGTAATGTTTGCCCCTCTCTGTCCTGGCACATCAACTGTGGCCCCTGTTTCCAATTACATTTCGTCCACGTCGATGCCTTTTGGCCAGATTGAATCCTGCCTCATCTATGTATATGAATTCATGAGGGACCTGGTTGGCCTCCAGTTTCATAACTCTCTGAAACAAAGTTGATGTAAATCATGTCATTACTGTATACCATACTGTACTGTTACTGTAACCTATTACTGTGTAGGTTACCTACTTGCAAAAAAGCTTATAGAACTGGACATTGAATTGAATATACACTTTACCTGGACATATTGTCATCGTAGCTCCTTGACTCTCAAAGGGAACAGTACAGAGCTACTTCATCTGAACTTTTGTGTTTGGCCAATGGCCGTGTAATGATTGTGAGGCTGATGCTATCAATATTGTCAAATATCTCATGGTCGTCCACAATTCTAGTTTGAATTTCATGCAGTTTAATTTCATTATTTGAAACAACCATTTCTACAAAGGCAAGCTCTTGATCATTTTTTTCTCCTCTTCCAGCCTTGAGGGGAAGAGGAGAAAAAAAATCAACATATGCATTACTGTATGACCTTATTGACATATCAAGTGAGAATAGAAACAATCCATGTAAAATGCAATACTTACCTGTTGGTTTGTTAAAAGATGCGTTAACCAGCCTCTCTTAGTGGAAGACCATGGTTGATTACATGGTCAATGATAGTGGCACGAATTTCATCACTGACTACTGTTCTTGCAGCCCTTGGAATGCCACCACCATGCATTCTTACACCTCTACCTTGCCCTCTCCTTGGGCCTGCTCTTCTCCCTGGCCCTGCTCCTCTCACTGCTCCTGCACCTCTCTCTGTATCTCTCACTGGGCCTGCTCTTCTTCCTAGGCCCCTTGCTCTTACTCTTCCTCATCCAGACATTACAGTGTTTGTCTTTTTCTGTTTCTGTTTCCAAAAACATCACTCCTCAAAGTCCTCCTTTTACTGTATAAGTATCAATGTAATAGAAAAATAATAACCCCTGCCACTGAGTCTAAGCAAAACTGGAATCAGCTGTGGTTGGCCCAATTTACCCAACATAAATCAGCTGTGTGTCAATTATTCTCAGTTGTTTATTGTCAGCCAAGATATATGTTTTTTGAACTGATATCATTGCAGAAGCAGAGGTTTTTATACTGTATCTAAGGTTTGGAATATTGCTATTGTGGGATGTTAACATTCGTAAATACTACAAAAACAATCCATGATTTTGTTGGGAGGTATAGCTTGTCTGTTAAGAAAATTACTATAAATAATGAGCCATGGCCCTGACAAACCTTTAGATAACAGGAACCTATTTGTTCTTTAGCCTACTCCAAAACAACAGACATCCTGAATGGCTTTTTCCCCTCGGATGTTTCACCCTTTTGTTTCTTTTATACATGAAATCATGGTCAATATAATTCAGCTTTTTTGACAAGAATTTCCCCAAAAAAACGATTTAATATCAAAAGTAAGCAGATTTTTAAAAGCTAATGTCAATTAATAAAAAATATATAAGGTAAAGAAGATGATTTCATAAATATTCACCCCCTTCAGGTCAGTATTTAGTAGATGTACCTTTTGCTGCAATTACAGCACTGAGTCGGTGTGGATATGTTTCAATCAGGCTGGCACATCTGGACTGCTATGTTTCACCATTCGTCCTTGCAAAACAGGTCAAGCTCTGTCAAGTTTCTCGGGGATCAGACATGAACAGCTCTTTTCAAGTCCAGCAACAAATTCTTGATTGGATTGACATGTGGGCTTTGACTTGGCCACTCCAGAACATTCTCTCTGTCTTTAGACAATTTCTGTGTCACTTTTGCGGTATGCTTGGGGTCGTTGTCTTGCTGGAACATAAATCTTCTACCAAGTTGTAGTTCTCTTGCAGACTGAGTCAGATTATCCTCCAGGATTTGGCAATATTTTCTGCAATCATGTTCTCCTCTACCTTTACAAGCCTTCCAGGGCGTGCTGCTGCATCCCCAGAGCATGATGCTGCCACCAACATGTTTCACGGTGGAGATGGTGTGTTTGTGGTGATGTGTAGTCTACATAGCGTCTAGTCTGATGGCCAAAAAGCTCAGTTTTTGTCTCCTCTGACCAAAGAACCTTCTTCCAATTGCCTTTGGGTGAATTCCCAGGGGAGATTTCATTAGAGCTTTTTTACACAGTGGCTTTCTCTTTGCCACTCTCCCATAGATTAAGATTAAGAACCCGGGCAACAGTTGTATGTACAATCTCTCCCACCTGAGCCACTGAAACTTTTAACTCCTTCAGAGTAGTTGCAGGTGTCTTGGTGGCCTCCCTCACCAGTCTTCTTCTTGCCCGGTCACTCAGTTTGTGAGGACGGCCAGCTATAGGTAGATTTACTCCATCCATTTCTGAATGATGGATTTAACTGAACTCCGTGGGAAATCTTTTTGTAGCCATCTCCTGACTTAGTCTTAGACTTAGACTTAGACTTAGACTTCTCTTTATTAATCCTTTTGGGATGACTCCCGCGAGGAAATTGAAAGTTCCAGTAGCAGTTTTAGCAAGAAAAAAGAAATAAAAAAATAGATAAAAAAGACAGTATAAAGACAACAAAATAACAATAATACTTGTACTTTTCAATGATCTTTTCTGATAATAATACAAAATATACTTTTAGTCAATTTATTTCTACTTTATTAAGATTATTTTGTGGAGCTTTTTGCTGTTTATTTCAGAGAGACAGTGGATAGACAGGACAGTGGGAGAGAGATGGGGGATGACACGCAGCAAATTCACACAGGTCCGGGCCGCTGCAGGACTCAAGACTCATAAGGCGCACGCACTCACTGGGTGAGCTAGAGGTCACCCCTGAACTTTTGACAGTATTACAGTTTAGATTCCAGCTTTTCTAGGACTGTATCAAGTTCTTTAGTTCATTAAGGTAATGCAGTTCAGCTTCCAAGTGATCATTTTATATTTCATCTTCCAAGTTTTTCAGCAGTGCAGTCCAATGCATTTGAGATTTTTCAAACAATTTGTTTCATATATCTGCCTTTTCATCAATGTTTCTCACAGCATGTGTAAGTCTTCCATAATTTCAGTAAGAAAAAAATAAATTCAGACCCATTTGGCATTATTGAACTTTTGTGGGCAACAATTCAGTTTAGCATCAGCTTTTCAAAAAAACTTTAAATATTCCACATCTTTAATACATGAGTGGTGTTATACAACTAAAGCGTAACTCTCGCCAAAATGCAAACTAGGGTGTTTTTGTGAATGTACCCAAGTCAAACTTTCATTTAAAAGTATAATTAGGAGTGAAGCGCCACTTTTAAGAAGATCTTTGTTTTTTGGTCAAATGGCCTTTTGAATGAGAGTACTAGGGGCACTTCTATGAATATCAAAATCAACAGTTTTAAAACACTACAAAGACACAACATGAAACTTTGCTCAAAGTATCACCAGGGGCTCTATACGTGAACACAAGCATTTAGAACATTGTTTGTGTACACAGAGTTTACTAAAAGAAAGGTTTTGAACACCTTACTTAGCTGTTGTTGTTACAGCCATCTTTCCAGTCAAAAATAATTGATCTCCGAAAGCAAACGGACAGAAAATGTCATTCATATACGAGGCTCCTTTTTCAACTACAAGGTCAGTATTGCTTTTCACTAACAACAAAACAACAAATGATCCATGCATTTATATGGAACTAAGCTTTAGGAGCTTTCCATCTTTACTCTCCTCCCTTGCCTATTTTTGACAATTTTTGGAAAAACCAACAGCTACATTGAGAGAAAACCTTTCTTTTTAGTAAACTCTGTGTACGCAAACAATGTTCTCAATGCTTGAGTTCATGTGTAGAGAGTTTCTTGTTGTGTCGAGCCTTCTTAGTGTTAAAATGTGTTGATTTTGATGCTATCATAGTAGCGCCCCTAGCACTCCCATTCAAAAGGCCATTTGACCGAAAAACACTAATACGGTAAATCTTAAAAGTGACATTTCTGTCCTAATTATGCTTAACAAAAGTTTGACTCTGGGACATTCACCCAAAGATCCTAGGTTGCATTTTGGCGAGAGTTACACTTTAATCCAGTTTAGCTTTAGCAATTTAGCTATTCAGCATATATAAAGCATATATAAGCAATACAATTATTAAAATTATTATTAGGGCATGCCACCTGACCCTCCCTCACTCCTCAGCGGAGCCTTGTCCTTCCCAATGTTCTTCTGTCTGGGCTCAGTCTCTCAACTCTGATCGGAACTCTTCAGGTGCTCCTAGCTCATTTCCACCCAACCGCATTCTCCCCCGCTGCCATCACCTTCCTTTTCTGAAATATTGCTGGGTTCAACTGTCAATCACTGTTCTCTCTTGTTCCTTTGGATTGGCTTAAACAGACAGGTGCTCCTACAAAGGGTCTCATACAGAGGGTGAATACAGGTGCAGTAGCCATTGGGCACTATGAGAAAGATAAAGTGTTTTTTAACATGAATCTACTAAAGAAATGTAAACATGTTCTAGTAGAATCACAAAATGCAAGTATGACCCAGAAAAGGCTATATAATAGTTTCCCATTAAAGTGTTGTATAAACGTCAGGGCAATTAGTTGTTAGGAACATCCCCGGGGGCTGTGATGCAACATCAGGAGACTTGAGTGCAAAGCTGGCAGAGGAGCTGAATTGCTTCTTTGCTCACTTTGAGTCATCACCATCCACCCCAGCCCTGCCTACACCCCCGCCTACACCCCCACCTGGTTTCTGCACTACCCCAGCCCTACCCCCATCCACACCTGGTTCCTGCACCACCCCACTCACCGTAAAGGAGCACGAAGTTGGACGAGTACTCCTGGCAGTGAACCCAAGGAAGGCTGCTGGCCCAGATGGAGTTCCTGGCAAGGTGCTCAGGGCGTGCGCCCACCAGCTCGCCCTCATCTTTGCCAGGATCTTCAACCTCTCCAAGAAAACCAAGGAGATCATAGTCGACTTCAGGAAAAACAGCACCGACCTAGCCCCCCTGTACATCAATGGCGAGTGCGTGGAGAGGGTCCACACCTTCCGGTTTCTCGGCGTCCTCATCTCCGCTGACATCTAATGGATAGCCAACATCACAGCGGTCATCAAGAAGGCCCAGCAGCGACTACACTTCCTGAGGGTCCTCAGGAAGTACAACCTGAACTCCAACCTGCTGCTGACCTTCTACCGCTCGTCCATCCAGAGCCTGCATCACAGTATGGTACGGCAGCTGCACCGTGGCAGACAGGGAGAGGCTGCAGAGGGTTGTAAGGTCAGCACAAAAGATCATTGGCTGCCCTCTCCCCTCCCTGATGGACATCTACACCTCCCGCTGCCTCAGCAGAGCAGAGAACATTATCGAGGACAGCTCTGTTCTTTTTGACCTGTTGCCCTCAGGAAGGCACTACAGGTGCATCAGAGCACGGACTAACAGACTCAAGAACAGTTTCTTCCCAAAGGCCATAACCACCCTGAACTCACATATTCACTGACTCCACTCCACAGCCCCCCCCCCTGAACTTACATATGCACTGACTCCACTCCACATACTTAGTACTTAACCATTTCATTACAGTACAATATTTATTTATTTGTTTATTCTTATCTCCTTTCACACAATGTGTATATGCATACAGTTACTCTCTGCACCAGGATTTTTTTTTTACTTTTGATATTTTTGATATTTTATATTCTTATATTTTGTGTCCACACTGTAAAGGGATTGCTTCAATCTCATTGCACAGGTACTGTGTACTTGTGTATAATGATAATAAAGGCATTCTATTCTATTTTATTCTAAAACGACGAAAAGGCTCAGTGCTCTGTTAAAAAATATCATTCCAATGAGGGTAGACTGAAAGTCATTTACTCAATTGACCCTGGGATAAATAAAAGCCCACTTCTACTTTAAACCATGCTGATACAGTGTGATTCAATTTTTATTTGATGTTAATTATTATAGAGACAACCACATAGCATGGATGTCAATGTGATGCACATACCAGGCCATTTATTGCATAAAGGTACCACTTTCTGATACGGCAGGGGTTTAAATGGAACTAGACGAATGGTTAATTAATGATTTACTACTGCTTTATACAAAGGCACACTTTCTACTGAGGACGCAGGGGATAAGTTACACATGTTATAGAAAAGAGACAAATACCATATGTAGCTGTATCAAAACTCTTATAAGTGTATAATTATATTCCATTTGCATGCATATCTACACTTTTTGAAGAACCTTTAAATTAACTGTCATCTTTTTATTTTATTATTAGTCCTATTTGGTCAAATGTAAATTTAGGGGTTCACAATCAGTAGTCAAAGTAAGTACAATGTGTTTGGTTTCTAGGGATTTTTATGGATTCTGGAGGATGTGAGGGGAAGTGGCTTGTGATACAGATCCGTTGACAATACGTAGTATTAACAAGTCATCTTGTCACTTCAACAACCCATTAAACACACATTTGATTTATAGCAAACACTTGAATTGTTTGAGATTTACTCTCTTGAGCACAGATAATAGCCATGTCAACGGATTTGTTTGCACACTGTTGTGAATGAGTTGTTGGTTATCACACTCTTAAAGTCCTATTGTATATCTTGTTGTTGGGGTGGGTATAACAGAAAATGAATCACAGAGAAATATCTCCTTAGAAAAAGCATTGCTTTTCCTTTTCCCCAGCAAACATCAAATGCAGTGGCTCATAAGCCTCACATTTGTTCTGGGCTTTTCCCTCCTCTGTCTAGCTTTGCCCATGACAAATTGTGGAATTAACAGGAAAAAACAATGACCATTGGAATCGAAACAAAGCACAATGTAAAGAACCAGCATGCCAACTTGACAGAAAATAGCTCTGGCTGCTGGATGCAAACACAGGAAGTGCTGTTCTTTGCTTGCATGGAGCTCCTTTGTAAATTGTTTCACTCAGAAACCAATGCATGCTTCTATCAGGCTCTTGTTGTGTTTGCAATGGTTTGTCATTGCCTTGCTGAAGCAAAAATAATAAATATAAATGTAATTCCAATTAGGACTTTGATAGAATACCTAATGCGTGTGTGTAGTAACAAAAGTAACAAAGTTGAATTATACATTCTGACCACTAGATGGGGTGACGATCCAAAGAAACAGTTATAAGTTTGATGACAACATTCTGCACATTGTATCCCCAAAAATAATGACCCATATTTATAACAGTGTTGCAGCAGTGAAATGGTTACTTCACAATTAAAAGTCGATGTATTAATTGAAAAGCTGGGATATGCGTGTATGTATGTATAATGTAAATGTAAATGTGCTGTATTTATATAGCGCTTTTCTAGTCTTTACGACTACTCAAAGCGCTTTTACATCATACAGGAAACATTCACCATTCGGGGTTCAGTGTCTTGCCCAAGGACACTTCGACATGGGACTGCAGGGCCAGGGATTGAACCACCAACCTTGGCAGGCAACCGCTCTACCGCTGAGCCACAGCCGCCCCTATATATATGTATAGGTATGTACATATGTAATATATACTGTATGTATGTGTATGTATATATGTATGTATGTATGTACTGTATGTATGTACTGTATGTATATATGTATGTATGTATGTATGTATGACCATGTATGTATGTATTTACAATGGATTTTAAATTAGACATTTTTGTCCTTTGATGAAATACCAGCAAGAAGACTCAATAGGAAACTTAAATGGCAAAAATAAAAAAGAAAGAAAGAAAGAAAGAAAGAAAGAAAGAAAGAAAGAAAGAAAGAAAAAGATAAAAGTGAGTGATTATGCAAAAAATAATGAATTAGTGTAAAGTTTTGTCAAAAATTGGAAAATGTCACAAAATATATAGGAAAGTTATAAAAATACACATTCAAATCTTTGAATCAAAACCACAACTTTACCTCCACACAGCAAGCTTAGCTGACTCAAACGCCACAATAATGAATTAAAAATGACCAGAACAGAAGATCCCTATTTTACTTAAGCATAACTTGTTTCTAGGCTGATTTGGCTAAGCAATTACTCCAACATTTCATCCCCTCACCAAACATGATGAATACATTCAATGAATTCTATGAACTAAGTGCAACATCTTGGTTCTACAATTGAAGTCTTAAAATCCTACTCGTAAACTTATTTCAAGTAGCCTACTAAATCAAACATCAAACAAAGGCTGGCCTTAGCTGCTGTCTCTCAGGTGTATCTCAGTGCAAAAAGAAAGGCCCAGGTGAGCTTGCCTATGTCCTAGAGCTAGACTTTCAAATGTTACCTTCCCCTACTGTATGTGCTATAATAATGTATGCTTCTATAAATCCTTCTCCTTTTTTTGAGTGAATAAAATACACTGAAAATACATTAATGGAATTTAATTTATGGTTACTATATAAACTAATAAACTTTTTAGTCTAATAATCTTAATGAAGAATGCACTCTGTTGCACTTCCAGGCCATGTGTTGACATGGCTCACTGAGACACCTAAAGAAATGCTAAATTGACTCAGTGTGTCACAGTTGGCCAAACACAGGTAAAAAAAAGAAAGTACAATTAATAATTGCTGGCTGAATTCTGTTTAGCTGCTTCAGTTTACTTGTGCCTTGTTGCACTGTCAAATAGAGCATTGTGCTCTTATACAATGATTTTTATGATAGCTTATGAAAAAATTGGCCATAATATCTAGGCACCAAAACCAAAGGGTAAAAATTAGTACCTCTGTATGAAACATGACGTAGTTACGTGCAAAAGTTAACTTCCAAGTTAACCTTTGAACGCCACTTAATAAAACAACATTGACTTTTGGTTTCAAAGAAGATACGGACACTGGTGTGCTAGGTAAAAGTCCAGTGTTTTGGTACAATAAATAAATAAAGGCTTATCATATCTGACTTAATAGAGCAATCTGTTTAGTCTGGTACATTAGGAGCAGGTCAGTGACTTAACTCTCTGTGTATGAAGTATCAACAGAAACAACAAACAAGTCAGTTATTTCATTAAATTTCAGCTGGGAGGTTTTCACCTGTAAACATAATTTCTGTGTGATATCTAATTATTTATCTATTATATCTATCTAATTGTTTATCCATTGACTGTGGTGATAGCAGTGTGGAAAACTTTTACATTATGTTCCCAATAAAATAAATGATTTTCATAATTCAGTCAGTTATAACCTGTGATACTGCTTAAACACCAGATGGCAATCTTCACTTGCCATCCAAGCTTGAGCCGCTCTGGACTTTGCCCTGGCCCTGAATCCAAATGCCAATTAGACTCAGCAGGTTAAAACTCACTCCCACCCTCTTCGTCATGTCAGTTACTGTCATCAGGTAAATTATAGTAGAGGAAATTAAGAATGCAAAGGTCTCCTCTTCCAGTGCTGATACCTTATGTGGATGTGCATATAAACTACAATGTAACAATACAGGATGACACTTTAAAATGAACATTTAAAGCAAACTGGGTTTAAAAACTTTCTTGAGATAATATCAAAAAGGGTTCTAACTGTAATGATAAACACAGCAGGTTGCAGCGACCAAATGTGGGACTTTTCAGATGAGTCAAAAGTCACGCCAGATGCTGGCTGGGCCTTGCTCTCTCCATCGATACACACATCACTAACACTAAGAACACACATAACAAGATGATGCAAGTGCAAAGGATAAAGCGAATGTGTCCCTTATTGCATGAAATATCAAGAAAGCTGGTAAGAACCAGTTTTCATGGCTCCATGTGGATGACAACAGTAATCTAATGTTATCTCACTAAAGCCACACAACAAAGGCCACACTGATCTCTCTCTTTCTCTTTCGCTGACTTGCAAATTCCCCTTTCTCTTTGCATCTTTTTCCCATACTCTGGGTAAATTACAGTAAAAAGATTCAGGTAATTACTACACCAGCCAAAACAGATGGTGTGTGAAAGCTCCTGATGGCTTGGATCAGAGGCAAAAAAAGTTACAGACAAAGAACCCTGGTATAAAAACTTGCCAAAAACTGTTAATTTAGCATTGGGAGAAAGTCTGTAATTTCAATGCGTCAAAGCATTATTTAAGTAAAGTTATGCTAAAATTAATTAAATGGCACTCTGCAGCCGTTGGAGATCTGCCCTGTGATGACGCTGATCTCCAATGCTGTGACATAACCCCTGCCGGGATAATAGAATGACTCATAATTCTGGGCAATAAAAAGCTTTCTTCTTGCAGCAGTTCTCAGCACCTGGTTGAAAGTTCATAACTCCTTCTGCATCATCCACAGGTATGATATCACTCATTAGTAATAGGTTTAATCTCTCCTATTGATGGAAAAAGCTGAGTATGATTTGAACAACTGTGACCAACTTTCTTGAGTATTGACACATACACAAGAGGGACTGGGTCTGAACAATGATTAAAGAAACTCTCAAAGTAAAGCTTTCGATGGAATCACAGAATTGTTTCACTAAAACACAAAATTCAGCTTGCTCATTGGAGGTTTCTATTAGGTGGGGTGCGTCTGTTTTGGCCGGCTGTCAGCTGATCTGCTTATAGGCTTTACTGTAAGTGCCAGGCTGCCTGGATAAAGCAGTGGTATGGTGTGCTCTGATATGCTCTCTCCAGCTTCCTCTGACTTGACCCAAGAGGTTAATCTGAACAGGTTTGAAACCGGTTCTGGGGCAGCCAGCCTGGTTAAAGCACATGCAGGGCAATGCTGATCCAGCATTAAAGCTCTCTCTGTGCAACCTAAAAGCCCACTTTTTGACTGGCTGGGTTTCACTGGAAAGGCTTTATTTTTTATAATGCTATAGAAGAAGCTGCACTTTGAGACAGTACTTGCAAGACAGTGAGACAGTGCTGTGAGCTAAATGCTAAAATCCTCACAATGAACAGTACCGAGTAGGCTGATGGTATTGTTATTAATTTTTTATACTGTTTATTGATCCCCAGTGGGGAAATTACAATTTACACACAGGCCTGAAATACACATGCTCGGGATCATCATCACATGGAGAGATGTCGGAGTGAATGGGCTGCCAGCTGGACCAGCACCCTGAGTGGTTGGGGGGGTACAGTGCCTTGCTCAAGAAAAATGGCACCAATCCACACTCCTTACAAGGACTTGAACCACTTGAACCACTTGGACTTGAACAACTCCCCGGTGCCCAACCCAACTGCCTATGGACTGCGCTACTGCCACCCCAAAGTACTTATTATTAGTTTTGAAGGTATTTGGTAAGAAACCAAAGTATTGGACAAAAAATATTTTATCTGGAATGTCACAGCAATTCATCCAATAATTCAATATACATGTCAAGTCAATATACAGTATATAAATAAATTAAAAAGTAGCTCTAGGGGATCACCAAAGTCATTAGAATTCCTCCTCTGGGACCATGAATGAATGTAGTGCCAATCCATTGTGTGAAGATATTTCACTCAAAAACTGACCTGCTATAGATGGTAAATAAAAAGTCAGAGGATCATCAAAGTCATTACAGTTTGTTCTCGTCCTCTGGGGAGCTTGAATGTGCATTCCAATCTTTATAGCAATCCATACAATAGTTGTTATAGATATTTCAGTCTGGACCAAAGTGATGCACACCAATATTTGCATTCCTAGATCAATGCATGGCAAAACAAAAGATGGGAAAAAATATTAGTTTGAATCTGTAGACACAGATAGACACAGTTGCACTAAGATAACCAGTATTGTGCAAAATGTGCATTATTTTTCTTTTAGTAGATTAAGGTACTTCATATCATTTTAAGATTGTCACTATTTAAATGTGCTTAAATAAACAAAAATTCCATAAATAAAGATATATCTCTGTGCCAATGTTTGATGGTAGAAAGTCTATTTTTCCACCTGTTTACGTTTGGTTAAATGTATTCCAAAAACTCTGTACAGGTACTGTTACATATACACTTAAATAGATTAGTGTTTGTGAAGGAAGCATGGTAACACTGTATTGTATTGTATAGTGACATTAACATCAGGTAAGGGCATATGGTAAGAAGTATGATTTCCTTTGTTTCCTATGCATGAAATATTGGATTATGGATTGAATAGTGTTTTCTTTGTTCTCTCTAGGTTCATATTGCAGCTGGAAGTTAAGAGGAATATTGGAGAGGCCAATGTCATTCTATTACATGTAGCCCATTAGGGCCCCTCTTACAACAATCTTCTCCCTGTACCAGTCATACTCACATCATGTGACCTGCTGGTTTGGCAAAGCCTTCATCTTCACAGCAACACTGAGCCGACATCAGTAGCCAGATTAAGAGCTCCCCTTGCCCCCGATCAACCTAACAACTAACGACTGCCTCCCTTTCGCCCTGATTGTTAAAGTGATGTTGATTATAGGCCAAGATAAACACAGCCCATCACATCTTGGCAGCAGCTGAACAACAGAACAGAGGAGGGAGGACTTTAGAAAGGTTCTAAGATCCTATGCTGGTTAAATGCAGAAGACAATATTAAATTCTCCAGGTTTGTTTTATTCTTTAATTCATTCAGTGATTGCAAAATCACACATTCACATTATTTTAATTAGTGTGTATGACCAAAGAAATGCCCTTCCCATCACCCTATGCTGTACTTTATGTTAATTGCTCATTTGAAATGTGAACACAAACTATATCTACTGAACATAAACAGCCTTATCGTTTTGATCATGTTAGAAGGCATTTAGTTCAAAGCATCACTATTAGGCTTAATACCAGCATGGCTATATACTCTTTTTAAATAACTCTTTTAATAAAAAATTTCCAGAAGTATGCAAAACTCTTTGAACCATCTTTACCATATCTGCTTTGTTAACCAAGATCTGTTCTTTGTCAAGTGGACAAAAGGTAAAAACTGAATAATACATATAAAAACTATATTCATAATGATCAAATCTACGCAACTCTTTAGGCAAAGAATCAACATCAGGACAAATGTCTTTCTGAAACTCAAAGGGTTCAGGTTCAGGCCACTGTGTACATTGTGTCTGTAAATGTATTAGTGAAATGTGTGTTATGGAGATATAATTAGAGATACGATTATAAGATTGATATGCACAACATATCACAAGTAATCAAAGTGCATTGTTCCTTTGAAAATTACTGGCATATCTATTATGTTGCATCCCCTAATAAACTGACCCCAACAGCTGTTTAAGACATCCAGAAAGCGCTAATGTAGAGCATAGACGTAAGCTTGGACCAAAGCGTGACTGTAGCAGGCGGGCTACATATCCGCTCTCCCCGTAGCATAATGCCTGACGTTTGCCCACTCAGATATGGATCAGCTACAAAGCAATTGAGCCTTATCAGTTTCCTTTTTCATTAACAAGTTCCTGTCTCAGCTGATGGATGTTGGGCAGGCCTGTGTGTTTGGAAGCAGCGATTGTTATGCACATTTCACTCTGGAACTGTGAAAATTAACATTTGTCTGAGAGCAATATCCAGAGAGGCCAAGGATGTAAACAAACAGATTGTTTCAATGCATGAACAGGTTTGTAGGATATTGCACGAAAACTTATGCAAACCAATTGATATATTTGCTGACCGGTCATATGACGGTTAAGTTTAGAGGTTTTTACAGGTAAATTTAGTGGACAAAAGGTTGCTGGGAGCCGGCTACAGAGCACCGTTAGCTGCCGGTTGTTTCAGAGGCCGTTGCTAGAGTTTAGAAGACAGATGGCTTTGAGCCGACCGGGTACAGGACACCATGAGGGGCGGCTGTGGCTCAGTGGTAGAGCGGTTGCCTGCCAATTGGAAGGTTGGTGGTTCAATCCCCGGCCCTGCAGTCCCATGTGAATTCCTTGGGCAAGACACTGAACTCCGAGTTGCCCCCGATGCTGTGCATCGGATTGTGAATGTGTGTGCATGTTTATCTGATGAGCAGATGGCACCTTGTACGGCAGCCTCGGCCACAGTGTGTGAATGTGTGTGAATGGTGAATGTTTCCTGTACTATGTAAAAGCGCTTTGAGTAGTTGTTAAGACTAGAAAAGCGCTAGATAAATACAGCACATTTACATGAGCTGAGCATGAGACATTTTAGGGGATGTGGCAGTTGAATTTGAAAATTAGCTGTGGTAAGTATAATTAGTACATCATATATATTTTTTCTGTGTGTTTGCTCCTCGACGCAGCAGGCCTGGGTTTGACTCCGGCCTGTGTCCCTTTGCTACCTGTCATTCGCCCTCTCTCTCTCCCTCCCCTTTCATACTTTCATCTGTCTTGTCAAATAAAGGCCTAAAATGCCCCAAAAAAGTATTTTAAAAAAAGAAGGTTATTTTGTGGGCATTTTTAGGCCTTTATTTCTGAAGTACAACTGAAGACATTAACGGGAGAGAGACAGGAGGAACACATGCAGCGATGGGGCGCAGGTCGGAGTCTAACCCGCGGCCCCTGCGTCGAGGGGTAAACCTCTATACTGTATATGGGTGCTTACTCTTTAGATACCCAAGCACCCTTTTATATTTTAAAGTTTTTAAATGATCCAAAAAAGATTTTGCTAGGGTTCATGCTAGTTCTTTATCAGTTCTACTAAAAGGTGATGTTACACCTAGGGTCTAATGAAGACACATTTATCTAAAGATCTCATGTTGTTACTTGTTTCAGATGGAATCAGTCTTCTTCTGTCTCAAATGTGCAAATGTTTTTCTTCAAAGGTGTATGATATATATAGGTTGCTGAGTTGGGTGTAAGTAGGCTTAATAATAAGGGCTTGACAGATGATCAAAAGTCTGTGCGCTTATCCACATTTGTACTTCATTGCGTCTCAGTTCTGAACAGCAAATAATGATTTGGTATTCATACATTTCAAATTACACTTGTTCATTTGGAGCATGAACCCTTTAGGCCACCTATAGAAGGCTGTGTGTTTGTTGAGAGGCTGTTTTTTTCATTCCCAGTGTTTAACTGCTAGTCTGTACTCTTCTCACAGCATTGTATGGCATATTAAATGATGCTGTGTTTGCATTTAGGTGTATTGTCCTCAGAGTGGCAAAGTTGGTTGCCAGGTTTTTTACATTAGTCATTAAATAATGTTCTCCATCAACAGTACACAAGGACATGTTTGTGCCGTATCTTAAGTACTCTCTGGACACTCATAAGGCTGTTATCATCAACAGATCGTGCTTGACCAGCTAAGATAGTTTCAGCCCTGGCACTGCCTATTCATTACATCATACATTCATTGCACTGCCACTCCCATTATGTTCTGAGACAGGCTGTGGCTATAAATTAAATTCCAGAGCATCTATGATAAGATGACGCCACTAAAATATAATATATTCTCTGTGGGAGATATGGGTGATTTCCACTGCACATACTAATATGTCATAAAATTAATCAATAGTAGTCCCATATAAAATGGACTTTACACCCAAGTCAAAGAGGGAATCCCCTATTTCTGTTGGCCATTGGCAGACTGAACATGTTTGTATGCTGATACAGGGATTTTTACAATCTGTGGTTACAAAATTGCACAAACAAATGCCAAACCCAAGAAATAATCAGTCAAACACATATATACAACAAAGAATTGATATATTAATAGGTGTTGAGGTCTGCTATTGTTTCTAGGCCTGCACTTCCTTCTCTGGGCCATGGATCAGCTGCACCTGCAGGGCAAGAGACAGGAGAAGAGGGTGGAGGTGTATGAGGAGGGGCGGAGGGGGGTTGGCTGACTGAACAGGACAAAGGGAGTGAGGGGGAGAACAATGGTAAGGCCTTGTGGTGGAACTGGAGCGAGACAGCATGTCTGCAGGCCCCCCGCCTGCTTAGCCCCAGAAGGAACCTCCAGCGCCACACAGGAAACGGTTTTCTCCAGACCTGCCTAAAACACACACACACACAAATATATATTAAACATACAAACACACACTGATACAGAAATATTTGAACAATAGAGGCCCCCATCCTGACCAAGCCCTGGACATGACTCTGCTGTAACTCCAGGGACTCATCTCACACAAACTCAAACAACAGACTGTCCTGTCAGGGAGATAGGTCAAAGGCAAAGGTTACGAAAGGTCAGAACATTTTGTTGAAGATTCAGCCCTCGAGCTTACGCACTCTGTTTACACAGCACTAACTGTCCAGGGTTACTACTGGTTAAGGCCAGTTCCTGATATTTATCTCGAGTTCTAGTAAAACAACATTTGAAATATGCCATTTGGGGCTCATCAAACTCTAAGGCATGACTATCAACAATAAACTAACTGTTTTGTTAGAATTGCATATTTCACTTGATGCTTTTTATCATATTAAGGCAAGACACTGCAGGTAAATAGGGTAACGTTGTTAACTAGTCTATATCACCATGAAACTTACCCAGTTTGTTACTTACATTAAGCCAATTATTATTTTTTAATTACAAGTTTTCTCAAAATGTTGTTTCAAAATGCAAATGATGCACTAAATGCACTAATTTGCATAACATTCAAGAGGAGTAATCTGGGCACCTGAATAAAGCCAGGTTCAAAATTAAAAATCGTTTTGCCCTGTTTGGACAATAAATGTCCTATAAATCAGGCTGTGAATGACATATGAACAAAACCCTTTGTACAAACCTGCAGAATATATATATGGATACAAGTGGAAAGTTTGGTAAATGTAAGTGCTACTGAAGTGGAGATTTCTGGCCTGTGTCTCAGAAGAAGAATAATTTGGAGAAAACAGCAATTCAAAATTTGTATTGTCATTAAATCTGCACAGACATGTTGAGAAATATGTGTGGAGAAAATGTGAAGAAGATATAGCCCAAAATTCATAATTAGCCTGTGCATGGAAACCCAATGTTCTGGGTTGCAAACAAAAAGAGTTGTCATTTGCTGCAGTGTGTGCAGGCTGACCATGTCATGTTAGCATTTTAGCCATGCTGAGGGCTTGTGTTAGAGATGGCATTGTTGGTCAGTCAGTACACCACTTTGTTTCAGACTGAAATATTGCAACTTGTTCATGTTTACCAGAGGATGTATCCGATTGACTTTAAATTGCTGAGAATCAGCTTTTGCAAAAAAAAAATGTTGCCATGCAATTTGGTACAACAACATGTATGTCCCCTATTGGGTGCTCTGTAATCACTTTGGTGATCCCTTAACTTTTCATCTAGTGCCATCAGCAGGGTTAAGATTTTTATTTGTTAAATATTTAGTTTTTTTACCAAAATATCTGAGAAACTAATGACATTCCCATCAGACTCAGCTGTACTTTGTTTGTAATTTATTTTGGAGTGCCCCAGCAGCTTAGGGACTGAGGGGTTGACATGCAGCCAAGAGCCTTTGTTGCATGTCTTTCTCCCTGTGTCTCTCTTCTCCTCAAATCTCTTATTGTTGCTATTTAACAAACACAAAAAATGAACAACAAAAGATGCTAAAAATAAATAAATAATCATTCAAAATAATGTTAGTATTAAGTTGTAGCATGCTCGAACTAAAGGGTGAACTGGATGAACATTATACCTACTAAACAATAGTATATAAGCATAGCCTTGTCATCGTGAGTATGTTAGCATGTTAATGTTAGCATTTAGCTTAAAGCACCTAACAGAAAGTAATATCTCACAAAGCTGCTAGCATGGCTATTGACTCTAAAGAGCGGATAATATTATCAGCTTCAGCATGCAGCATGTCCGCCACTGTTTACATAACATTGTCATTCAGCAGTGAATTGGTTGTTCACATTGTTATAGTTATGGTTAGGTTATGGTTCTTGGTATGGGCGGACAGTGTTTGACAGCACTTTGAGGGATATGCCAGTTGTGACCCTTTCGGAGTTCTGCGTGGATGAACGTGTTTCTTTGCATTGTGATGCATTTCACCGCCAGAACGCTAGGGGGTGTGTGGTTTCCGGAGGGTCAATTGCGAAACTCTTTGGTACTTGTGCGCTTGTGTGTGCCTTGAGCCAGCATGTGTGTGTGTGTCTGGGGAGTGAGTGATAGAGCGAGAGAGAAAGTGAGAGAGTGATGGAGATTGTCTTCAGAGCGAGTAGAGACTCTAGAGTCATAGTGAGAGAAACAAAGTGTCTCACCTGTGCTTTCTGAACACAGTGGGAAACCTGCAGCAGGAGAAGTTAACCTTTCTTAAGATTTCATGTAGCTTATGGAGGAGCAGAACCAGGAAATGAGTCAGGAACTGCAACACAACCAAGCCACGACCGAGCGACTTGCGTCGGGCTGCGGCGTAGGGTTGATTTGTCAGTTACAGGCTCCTACTGCTCTCTTCTCCACCCCAGTAGAGTATCATCTGAACAAAGTGGGGGACCAACTGTGTTAAAATTTAGGGGGGATATTTTAAAAGTGGCTCTGTAGTGATGAAGCTAATAAGATGAGTCTGTTAACAACCAACATTTGCCTAACACAGTGTTACGGTTTGTTTAATTTCAACAACATCAAGTACAGTCAGAGAACATGGCCAGTATCAGGGGGAAAGAATGTATTCTTGCAACCAGACCACATGGAAACTTCCTTGGAACAGCACTTCTACCACAGTATAGTCATTATTTCTATCCTGTAGTCCAGCACGTTTGTCAAAACGACAAGCAGCCGCAGTGAAAGGAAAGATTGCTGTCGCAAACCCCAGTGTGGTCCTGAGCTGCCATGATGTTTCCAATGTTTTGATTGGGATGTGGATGAAGCGACATGGTGTCTGCTTGTCCCTCTGTGACTGCCATCCAGGTGTCAGAGGTCACTGCCAACGCAGAACAATGACGCAATAAACACAGCAGTGTTAATGTGAGGCCAGAGCAAATTGCGTACCAGAGCGGGGAAAAGTATGTACAATACACTGAGTCATCCAAAAACAACAAAGAAAGCCTGTCCAGCTGCTCCCGGCTGGCTCCCAAGAGAATGACATCTGCACTAAGACAATCAGAAATCACTAATATGCCAAATTCCAGAAATTCCTTTATGGATTCTGAGGAATGAGTTTCATTTTCAGTCTGTCTCTTTTGTTTTCCAATCATGAGCTACTCCGGATGATGCCGCTACACACATTTCCCTGTGGGAGAAGCTATGAGTCAGACTGGCCAGCATTACAGTCAGTGCTCTTTTTCTACATGTATCTTCTACTGCCACATTTAACCCCCTTCCCTTCCTTACATCACCATGATAACATGCCTTGGCCTTGTCCTGACTTGCCAGTCAACCAGCTGCTTTTGACACGTGGTGGAAAAAAATAGGGCAGTGCTTTGATCTGAGAGGAGCAACTTTGTCAGAGATAAGAAGACGGGTGCTTGAAGATTATAAAGGATCTGAATCTGACAGACTTAACGGTCACAAACATTCACAGCAAGCTCTGTTATACCTTTACTATAATAACTGGATCAAGCAGTAGGAGCCTGTAACTGTTGATTAAGCAGATTTATCAAAATGAGACTTGTTATGCTGAAAATAATACATTCACTAGGTTCTAACTAAATATTCCTATTTTTTTGATGGTTATTATCCAGAAAATCATCACAAAATGCAGTACAGACATCCATGTCCCCCACAAAAGTTGAACCGGTTCAACTTTAGCTGGGATACAATGCATGTCATTGCGCCATGCACTTCACTGGCATCTTAGATGTGTGCAACTGTGTCCTGTTACATAACTGGAGGTTCAATTTTTTTCCAATAATATTATAAACTACTGTGCAGCGTTTTGGCATTGATAGGCCTTCACATCCATGGATCTGTTACTTTAACTGGAGTGAATGTGCACTAACTTATAATGTAAAGTAAGTTCAAGACACTTCACATTTTGACGATTACCTCAAACCCATTGAACTTTCTATTAATAAATTCTAGACGTTTAATACTAACCACCACTGTTTAATATTATGTTATTAAACAATCCAAGGAGTGGTTGAGCCTATTTCTAAGGAAGTTTGAGCAGCTACTGTGTGGGTGGCTGCTGGTAACATCCCCCACTTGTTTCTTAAAATAAGCAGTGTTAACAAAAGTCCTTATTGCAGTGTCTGATTAATGGGAATATAATAACTGTAGTCACTGGCTCACCACTTTTGGATGGCTCTCTTGTGCTATTTTCAGGAAGGATCTGGCAGATTGGCTTTAAATATGAAAAAGCAAGCTAAATATAGAACAAAGAGGAGGTTTTTTATTAATGTGAACCTGGCCAAGTGTCACAGCCCACGCCGTCTTATCAAACAGGACACACATATACTGTATGTTGAGGGCTGTTGATTTTACGCCAGGATCTTTCAGCCGAACACTGACTAATCCTAAGCCTGTGTACAGCTCATGCTTGGTTCCTCATCACAGGTTTGGTTTGAACCGGTTTGCACTGGAATCACAACTGCCACTCCCGGCCACATAATCACTGATCTAGCGCCTTTATTTATCAAACCCCTACTGGCCGCATTCATGACAAAAATAATATTTAACATTTCAAGGAGCAGGCCAGTTTGATTGCCCAAACAGAGAGGGAAGGTTTCTCTTTGTTCAGGCGTAAGGATAAAACAGATCCTTTTGTAGCCATGTGGTTTATATTATGTTATTAATATGCATGTTTCTCAGAAGAAGAGCACAAGGACTCTTTAGACAAATACATCAAATAAATACACATTTTATTTCATAGTGTTATTTTTAATCTGCTATATTTAATTTATTTCCATGTCATTTTTTGTCTTAGTCTTGTGTGTATTTTGTGCAACATGATTTGTGCAACTTTTTCATAGTTTTCAATCATGCATAAGTTCCTAAAACACTTAACACTTTTCACTCTCATTTAAATCATTTCATTGTACCCCTGCCCCCGCTCCACACACACCTCCACCCTGTATCTTCCTCTATCTTTGCTAACTGTCCTCCAGGCTCGAAGGCTGTCTGCCACAGTGTCTGTTGACATCAAACATTCATTATTTCTAAGGCCGATGAAAGGCAGGAAGAGGGTGGGAGAGGACAGGCCCGTCCAATGTTGCATACTGCTGCCAACACAGTAAACACAGCCAAGACATTTTGCCTTGAATATTTAGTTTTTTTTCTTAATAACGATTGAATTGAATTCAATTTTATTTATAGTATCAATTCATACAAGAGTTATCTAAAGACACTTTACAGATAAAGCAGGTCTAGACCACACTCCAGAATTTACTAGGACCCAACATTTCTAGTAGTTCCCTCCAGAGCAAGCAACAGTGCGACAGTGGCGAGGAAAAACTCCTTTTAGGCAGAAACCTCGGACAGACCCAGGCTCTTGGTAGGCGGTGTCTGACGACCGGTTGGGGTAAGAATGAAGAGTGGCAATAACAGTCCCAAAAAATAGTAGTTTGTAGTAGTTCATGGTAGTAGTTCATGGCATAGCGATAGAAGAAGCTGCCTGGTGTGACATACACGAGCCAAACAATCTGTGGTGTAAATTGGGTGACCTGTGACATCTGTAACCTCATTTTAAGGTTATTACTTAAATAAAAGAAGCATCATAATCTAGAAAAAGCATTAATCCAAGACTATAAAATGTTTATTGCTATATAATTCCTTTCAAGAAAAGTTCAACATTTTCTTTCTTGCCCAGAGTCAGAAGAGAAGTTTGACACCTTCATGTCTTTAAGCTAAATATAAATAATGAATAAATAGCACCACAAGCAGCCAGCGAGCTAGTTAAACACAAAGAGTTAAAACTAAGAGATTAGTTTAATTTATATTGCTTCTCATCTGACTCTTGGCAAAAATGATGATGACAGGCGTGAATATAAAGAAAACACACACACTTGGCTTTAAATTCATATTGTTCCTTTGATTATTCAATCAAATCAAATTGATTATTTCCCCTTTCACTTTTAACATTTTAACCCTCAGAGGACAAAAAAATGCACTGGCGAGTCCAAGCTTTGTTACAAAATTTTATTTTATTTATTTGTTTACTATTTTATTCATATATTGCACTACTCTTGTGAACCCAAGCCTTTTGTTAACTCATTTCAAGCACCAAAACAATTGAGTGTAGGTTTGTTTTCACAAGAGATTTGAGAAATATTTCTTATTTTTAGCATCGCTATTCAGAAAGCTGAGTTTGTTTTGAACCTGGCCACCTGCTGAACTTTAGCCCCCCCATCCACCTGGTACTACACTGTTGTCATTTGCACATGCACTTTAACACTACACCATTGCACTGTAACAATGCTATTTGTTTGTTTGTGTTTGCATCAGAGCCTGTAAATAATGTCTATGGTGTTGTTGACATGTGTCTTTTAATCTTGCTGTGTATGTGCACTGTTTGTTGGAGCATGACAACCTGCATTTCGTTGCATATGTGCGTGCACATTGACAATAAAGTTGAATTGAATGGAAAATATTTCCGCTTTAGGGAAAAATGATCTCTTTATACATTGCTCTGGAACAATTTTGAGCATCGCTATTCAGAGAGCTGAGTTTGTTTTCAACATTTTGATACGACACACATGGGGGGGTAATATGCAAAAACCCTTAAAAGGAGAATTCAAGAAGATATCTAAAAATGCTCTTAGACCTCAGAGGGTTAACCTGTTTATGAGAAAGTCATTTTCTACCTCATCTTTAAAAGTTGCCTATGGGGTAATGCAAGTTAGATTTGAGTGTGAAATCATTTGTTTCTGGCGTCAGCACACAAACACTCCTTATACCAGTCACAGGTGATTATTCACCTGAGAGTTCCGCATTACAAGGTGACTGACACTTGAGCTTCCCATATCTCGGCACATGCGAGGAACACCCACAGTCAGATGGCCTCATGCGCAACAGCCCAGAGAACCAGTTTGGGCTGGTAGAGGGACTATAGAAACAAGAAGATTAGCTGGCATCCACTCAAGTGATCTGTGTGTCTACAGCTAAGCCTACGTACACACTGATGAAACCCTGTGAAATATACCACAAAGGTTTTGAAATAGGGTGTAAGTGTAGTAGTAGTAAGTATTATTCAGATTCCACTTCAGCATTTAAATGCTTTCATTAAAACTCATTACAAGATGGCCTACATGTATTCTCTTGTATGCTTGCATCACTGCATATTTCACCTTTACTATTTCATGTACTTTTATTTGAACTTAAATTATGCTTAATTTATCATTTAAGTATTTTTATACATTGTATTTATATTATACATTTGGTCATTAATTGAGATCCTATCTTGCATTTCCACTGCTTAAAATACGTGCTCTCATGTTCTATGTTTGTATGTTAATAGTATTTTTGTAAATCTTTTAATCTGAAAAGTGCAATATTAATACAATTATTATTATTATGTTAGATGTTTACAGCGATTGAGAGATCATTTCTGCTCTGAGGTGAAACCCCCAGCCGTTTAAACCCGCAATGCTGATGAGACAGGTTCTTATCTTTAGAGCAGGGATGATTAAATAGACTCCTGCAAAAACACGATGTGCAGAGAAAACCATCCAGCCCCCACCCTGCCAGCTCTAACTGGTTCACACTGGTCTGGTAAGGCATACAGGACTGTGAGGAAAATACAAGGTTAACCACATTTTCCTTCTATTCCCTTTAAATGCCCTCTACTGCATCAGACTGAAGAACAATATAGCAGAAATGTGCTCATCATGTGCCTACTATGTTTTACTGTGAAATAAATATAATCCTAGATTACATGACTCAACATTTTACATGAGCTATTACATTCCTGTGTGGTGTATCCATCTACAGCTAACGTCAGAAGCATGAGGTCAAGATTACCTCATCAGTTTCCTGTTGGTCTGGTGATTTGGACTGTTTGACCTGATGGGTTTCCCTGTTTATGACCAACAAAATGGCCCAGCTGTTAGACTGCAGATAGCTAAGATGTGTTATTAAAAAAATCATGTTGATTAGCTATCTTGAATGAAAATGTATCATTTTTGAAAAAAATAGGTCAAATTTTGTATGAGAATTAGAAGATGATTTCTATGCTTACGCTGATGTAATCTCTTTTGTTTTTGCAGTCCATGCTTTTGTTTTTCGACGCCTCACTTATTCTTGAGTGATAAAGGTAAACACCATTGTGATGCCCTATAAAGTGTTTTTTTAACATAATGGAACCATTATTCCGCCTGCCAGTAGGCCTACTCTACATATATCTACCATAACTAAACAGGGTGCTATTGTCCTTATATGACCTGATGTGATAACCATGTATAATAAGGACAAACAAGGTTAAACTTTTGTATGGAATTAAATAATTTATTTTAAAAAATACAAACAAAGGAACACATCATGAATGCAAATGATTGTGATATAACATTTGTGACAATAACACATTAGTGGCCACTAATGAGTAGTTTTCATAATTATTACAATGTGAAGCTGAGAGACAAGGCATGTGTTCAGGACAAGCTTTCCTGTAGGCATTTTTTCGGTAGTATAAAGTCTCCTATTGCAGCCATGCACCGACGTAATGTACACTTGTACAATAAGCTGCTTCACAGTCAGACATCCACGGGAATGTATTCATAAATTAAAGTCTCAGGAAAGTCGTGGGTGCCCTTCAAATTCCCAGTCAGTTCATCATGCCTCATCCGTTTCAGGCAGAACTCCCCGCTGTCACCTCCATCCACGAGGCGACAGCTGCAGCATGTTGCCCTCCAGGCGGCCGGCTGCACGTCTCTTCCGCACCTGACGCTCCTTTTCAGGCGAAAGGTGAGCTGATATGACTGGTAACCCAGTCATATCGGGAGTTTTTTCACATTCGGCTCACACATGAGCCGACATAGACACAGGCGGTAAAGGACTCTTAAAACAGTCAACTCATCGTTAGCAGCTGACGGATCATGCCCGCGATCTGAAGGAACTTGTCCTTCTTTCGCTGCTTCAGAGCCATCAGGGCACGGGCCGTCTCCTCCGGGTCCTGGGTGTAGGAGAAGATGCTCCTCACTCTCTCCTCCGCCTTCATGTCGCCCGTTTTCTGGAAAAGTCTCATCAGGGAGTCCTGGTTGACCTTTTCGAAAATGTTGGCCACGGCCTTTTTACGGTGCGCCGTGTCAAACTTGTTGCCGTGGACAGTTGGGCTGACACGGTGGCATTCGGATGAAACGTAGGACGACATCTTGTCTTTAGTTCTCGGCTGGATGTCCTGGTTTCTCTGCTCCAAGTGTGACCCTCCAACTTGGCGAGGATGAGTTGTTGAGTGCGCACTGGTTCGCCGGAGCGGCTTTAGGCTTAGGTGAGTAGTTAGTGAGTAGCGGAGAGCTGAGCCTCTGAGTATTTATAGGGCTGCGGTGGGAGGTCCATCTGCCGGGACGCGCTTCCAGCGGGGACATCGCCGTCGGGGAAGCAGACAGAGCGCCGCCTCGCTGTCTCGGTGCGCAGCAACATTCCAAACACACACGGCAGTCGGAGTGATAAAACCACTGTGCTAATTAGCCTATTACTTCATCTCTCTGAATGATGGTTGAAGTAAATACTTAGCGTACTATGATAGTATAGAAGAGTAATGTAATGTACATTTAATCCAAATGTACTGTAGTACGGCTAAGGTATGCATTCGTAAACAGATTTTTACTGTTGCAGTCTACTTTGTCATCATCATATATAATAAACCCATTGTGCAGTTTGTATGTTAAAGCTTTATCTGCAAAGTAACCAACTGTAGCCAAATAAGTGAAATCAGTGAAGTAAAAAGGACAATATTCACATATGAATTGTGGTGGAGGGAAGTAGGCTATAAAGCATCACAAAATGGAAATAGACTACTCAAGTAAAGGACGAATATTTTACAATGTACAAAAAGTTACATTGCACTGGAATGGGCTACTTAGCAATCAACAGAAAGAAAACATGCACATTAATAGCCTATGTGATGATGTGTGGTATATACTGTATGTAACATGTACTGTATAGGGCACAGATGTGACAATCAAGGCATGATATCTTGGCTCATCTGTGTCATTTTTGTCTATTGATTGTTATTCTTTTTGGTTAACAAGGCACAGACCCAGTTTTTAAACCATGAGTAAGATAAATAAGTATTAGTCTCTTCACTAACAGTAAACATGTGTTTACTGCATTAATGGTCTTTTCCTATTGGGGCAGCCATTTACACTTGCTGAAGCTCTGATGTAAATGTAGTCTTTAGTCCTAATGTTGTAATATTGTTTTTTATATGCATCACCTACAGTACAGTACTGTGTTTAGGCTATCTATTTTTGAAGTGTTATTTTGGAAGTGAAATTTACACAGTAATCACCATGGGTTTCTAGCATCATTTACATTTAGGTTACTGAAAGTGTGTTTGGTTTACTGTTTCCAAAATTGCTACAGAAGATTATATCTATGTTTTCCAGTTAGCAGTGCTAAAAATAAGTGGCTCACATTTTAGCCTTCAGATTGTAGGGGTTAGTGAGTTGTGTTTACGGCCCATGCAGCCTGTCTCATCTGTGTTGATAAGGCTGCAAGGCGTTTCCCTTTGAGAGGCAACTCCTCATAAACATCAGCAAGTGTCAGTTTTATGCTAATAAATGGTTCCTTCTAAGAGTGTGACCACAGTCTAGTCCCTTATATGGAGAAAAAAACTGTCAAAAGCAATGTCCATAAGTGGTTCAGGAAGTGTATTTATTTCTCCGGGGATCTGCAGAATTCAGTTCATTTACGGAATGCCTGGCATGTGGCATTGACATTGTGTGCTGAGTTGAACAATGAACCACAGATCCTTTCTGAGTCTAAAGTGACAATACCCAGATCCTCGCTGACAGCGTTGTTTTCTAGGACTGTCAGAACAATGTGTCGCCACAGGACATGTCTGTCTCAAACTGACATGGAGACACTTGTGTCACTGTACTTCCACAAAAAAAGTGTTGCCTGGTGGAAACAGCATATTTATGACCTCAAAGTGGTCCCCACCGCGCGAGAGAACAAGCAATGCACAATGAGATTTCTGTGAGTAGACGGAAACTGGAGCCTTGAGCTGCTGACCCTATTCTCCTGTCCACACCAAGCATTCATGCTTTATCATAACAAAAGGGACACTAAATTTAACTGAAGGGTCAAAGTTTTGTCATCTTTTTCCCCATGGGGAAACTCCGTCATGTATCCCTTAAAGATAAGATTCCCCAGATGTTTCACATGTGGTGTTAAATTACATTACCACGCTCCCTAATGTCCCAAAAATAGTCCAGCTAACAGATAAGCAAAGGAGGCAGTATGCTGAGACTTGCACCAAGTGTTAGGAGTCAACACAGTCAATGTTCAGCCTTATCTTCAGTATCTAAACCAATTTTGCTGGGATTCCTTGTTCATCTTTGTTTATGGTTGTACTGTACTTTAGGCAATATGATAGTTAGATAGCTACATTTCTCTGAAACCACCTCCAGAATTATTTGTCACTGGTGTGAGATGTTTTGACCTACAAGAAGGCAGGGCCAAACTCTGATAATAAGTAAAATAGGTAAATAGGATAAAATAGGTCAAGGGACGCCTTTGAAAATGGCCTTGCTAGTTTTTCCCTTGCAAAACATTAGCAAGAACTCGGAGAGTTATTCAGCTCGCTTCCCTTAAAGCTACGGTGGTTGGTACAATGGTTGGTACAAGTTATTTTCTTAGACTGTCTAGTTTCACGTTTCATTGGGTACAAATGTCTTAATTTGAAAACACTCTACAGCGTTGTAAAGACAGCTCAGAATAGACGCTCAGCTTCTCGTCTCATTGCTGAAGTTTGTAGCATCATGTGAATATAAAGGGCTGACATAACAAAGCATTAAAAACGTAAATTGGCCTCAGGAAAAAAAGGCTTTCATGGAGACACAACACTAGAGGTGGCGTGCACTTTGGATAATTTACTAAATCTAGAGTAAAGGGCAGTGAATAACATGGCAACAAACTAACAGCTGGTACACCATTCAATGGTGGTAATTCCAAATAAATAACTCATGGCATTTTACTGGATATATCACAATAACATGCACTGGTAATAATGCTAAATAATGAATCTCCTTTGGCATTCGGTTTACAGTAAGAGAATGCATGTCTTCATTCGAGCCTGTGTTTATATCTGACTGACTAAGGACTTTACTGGAATTGCTGGCAGCTAACACCCACCATGTCTGTTGAGCAAGTGGCTGCCTATGTTACATAAGCACATGAAAGGAAGGGCATTAGGGGAGAGTGAGTCTCTAGGGGACTAGTGCTTGCGTGTGAATCATGGGGACCAAATAAATTTGTCCGGCAATTTGCGGGTTGTGCAGGGGTGGGAGTGTCAATGAAATGGACAATTGGTGTGACATCCTTTTGTGTTCATAAAACCCCCCAACAAAGCACAAGTAGACTTTATATTTCACAATTACTGTTTTCTGTCAGATCATTTATAGATTTCAACGTTTCTGATCACACTTGAAGGCATCTTTATTTCATAGGAGAGAGAGGGAGAAAGAAAAGAGACATAGCAAGGGCTTTGTTGTTGCAGGAAACATTATATATTTACTCTCAAAGTGTTTTAAAACGTAGGGGAAACAGGAAACATCAGTAAACATCACTGCCTTTATCGCTGCGACTACTACTGCAGCAATAAAGGCAGTGATGTTTACTGTTTCCTGTACGGGATTCTCACCGCTTCAAACCATAACTCAAAACCCACCAACCAGTCTGATCTCTGGTTATGTGATTGGCCACCGCAGCGTGACATGGGGTTGTGTTTCTCCAAAAGTTGAGTTGGTCTCAACTTTACGCCACAGGCCCACTGCGTTTTTTTCAGTGTGCCCCCTGCAGCAACCCCCACTGCAACAGACGCACTACTCCCATTCAAAATTAATGGAAATCCCTGCGTTTTTTTCAGACCTTCAGACGGCCAATGCAGGCTGTCTGAACATGGCCTTGCAGATGCAGTGACTAAAAGTTCTCATGGGGCAACTTCAAAGAAAAAGGAGGTTCTGGGGGATTTCAGAATGGTGGCATGTTAGCATTACTTACATTTAACTGGCACTGTGGGTGTCATGTCTGATTGCTTGATTAACACAGGTCAACTTTGACTCACTAAAAAAGCAATAACATTCTGGGATTTGATGTAGTATTAACGGCGATGTGCAAGCAGGGGGCCCAGTTTGGGCAATAAAAACTTGGCCAATTACAGTAAATATCAGTTGAAAATAATAATTAATCAGGGTAAGATTTCCCAGAAAAGGGTGAAATGGGTAACATTTTACTTGAAGTACATCGTGACACATTGCTTAGCAACTATAAACCCAGCATGGGTTAGACTTTCTTACAATCTAATCATCAGAAAAACTGCAGTTGCCTCATAAAGCATAATAAGTAAATGTTCTTTTGTTTTTATGTCTTGCTCATTTCTTACATATAATGCAGTTCAAATGAGCTCAATTTCAAGTGAATTGTTTTGAAATCTGCACTAAGGCTATTAGGGGACGCACCATGTTCTTTATTTAATGAGGTGGGTTGAAGCGATACATGTTTCATAACCTGTTGGGGAGAGCAACATCAGAGCCACAATAGACCAAGTGACACTTGCATGCAAAGCGGAGTTCATGTTTCTTCATTTCTCTGCTCCTCACTTGATCTGACCTCCCCCAGTGACCGGCTTGTGCGTGCAGATTAAATAACTGAGCGCTGAACCCACCAAGGCAAGGCACCATTACACTGAACCGGCTCAATCCGGCTACTGCTGCTTGTGTCACGGTTGGCTGCACCACAGGGGGTCAAGGGCAAATCTACTGTATCTGTCCACATGATGCTCTCCAGTCAGATCTACAGGGCGTTTGCTGAAAAAGCTATGCATCATAGCTGCTTTTTGTTGTCTTGCACATGTATTCATTTGTTTGAGCACTGTTCCGGCATATAGAAATGCTTCATAACATCAACATGAAACATTTTACAGATTACAATGGTCAGTCCCCCACTTCAGTCAGTCTAAATAAAAATTGAACTATTGGACAAAAAAGGTTCTATAGATATTCATGTTCCTTAGAAAATGACTTGAGTGATCCTCTGACTTTTCCACTTGTGCCATCAGCAAGTCAAGCTTTTACTTTATCAGGGAAATAGCTTTGAATAGCTTGAAATAGAAAACCAAACAATCAACTGACAATAAGTTGGCAATAAGCAATAAGTTGGTTTTATAACAATACTAGTTCCCATCAACCTCAGCAACAGTGTTTAGTGCTAATTAGCTAATTTTAGTATGTTAAGTAACAGGGTAAACCTAGACAGTGAACCTGGAAAGTATTCCTTGCTAAACATCGGCATATTAGCATTATCATTGTGGGTGTTGGCATGCTGACATTAGCATTTTGCTCAAAGTGCCACTATGCCGAAGCAAAGAGCCGCTAGCATGGCGGTAGACCTTATGCTTGCAGCATTAATTAGGGCCAGAGCACCAACAACTTTGGACGATGAAGACCCTGTTAAAATTACATGTTGTTTTTAAGTTCTCCTGGCCCTTACCAATTCCCTGCAACATGTAAAATATTTTTAATTTAGTGATAGAGGTTTCACAAAACAAATGATAATATTCTTGGTTATGGAGCCTAATGGTTAAGGATCAAGTAGCGTACTATTTACCCATATCAGTTTAAAGTTCAGATCAGCATGGAGACTGAAACAGCTTTAAAACACGATGCCCATATGACTGTTATAGTTTCTGTTTATCATTAGCTGAGCCTGCATAGCAGAGTAGCACAGAAAGGTGCTCAATCAATACATTTTATTTGTCACATGAAATCGTACAAGATGCAATTCCAGTGAAATGTTATCCTATTAGCTCCTTCAACTTGTGGTTGATTCATCATAACGCATCAGTGGATGTCACATCAAGAAACAGAATGAGTTACCTGGTTGAATGGCACTATCACACCAGGATCCAGCAAAGTCTTGGCAAAAGAACATCACAGCGTCGGACATCCCACTGGTAATCACCGCAAACTGACTCGCAAGAAGCCTAGCAGGAAACTGGTGGGTTGATTTCCCTATCCTGTAAAGTGACTTGTATTCATGAGATGGTCGCAGAGATAGTCTTGCTAGCTTGAGCATACCTTCTTCACCTTTTCCTCTGTGTTTACTCTGATGTTAATATGATGTTAAAAAATTGAACAGTCAGCTGGCTAGCTCGTCCAGGCTAGCAGAGTCAGCAGGAGGTTAGCATAGTCAGCAGGAGACTGGAAAATGTATTTCCCTGAACCTGATAAGGGACTCATAGCCACATTATTATCATCCAACTTCAAACACCTTAAGCACTAATAACAATAAAAAAAAAGGTTTTTATAAACTAGACAATTCAGCCGTAGTCCTTGCTTTCTCGCCTCACAGTTTTCCTTGGATTGTGGTGGCACCTAGATCGTGGTTGCAGCTGTTGCTGTGGTCCTGCCCCATACCCTGCACTGCTCCTACTATTATTATTATCATTATTATTATTAGTCATAGTTCTATTATCATTACTGTTACTATAATTGCCACTGTTCATCATGTCATTCCATTATACCCACTGCGTCGTTTCAGATGGCCTCCCATCAAGAGCCAGCTTCTGTCCGAGGTTTTCTGCTTGTTAAAAGGAAGTCTTACCTTGCTACTGTCGCACCAAATGCTTTCTCCTGGGGGGAATTGTTGGGTCTCTGTGTGGTCTAGACTTAATCTAATCTACTTAATCTCATCTGTCATGAGTCAAAGTATCATTAGATAACTTCTGTGATGATTTGACACTAAAAATTAAATTAAATTTGATATAACCATGGATACACTGCTGCTGAAAGCTTGAGCATAAGTTCAGATACCTTACTGTCTCCATGGCAATACAGCGGAGGGCAACATGAGAGTCACTGGGTGGAGGGGGAGGATATACAGCTAGGGTTTGACTGGGTCACCATAACACTGCACCAGCAAACAAGCAGTGACTCAGTGTGTCTAAGGCATGGTAACAAACTGTTTTACTTGAAGCAGAAACCATCTCTATAGAGCCTGGGTGACTCTCAGGCTCCGTTAAGTGAACGGGAAAAGTGTACCATTTGATTTCCAAAATTAGGTGTGTAGCTTTTACACACTATTTTTCACACAGTTTTTGAAATACATAATTAAACCATTAATTCATATTCCCCTAATATGTTGACCTCTTTACCTCTACCATACCCTACCCTACCCTACCCTACTTCTGCTTTATTATACATAAAATATCTGTTTCAGTTAGCTGATTCACACAGACACTGGGAGATTTTGAGTACAACCACAGTCTTGTATAAGTCTACCACTACATAGATGAGCAGATGTGAGATGGTCAAATGTGCTGACCCCATATTAAGTAAACAGCACAACAGAGAGCAACATGAATTGATGGGGTCTGGTCCAGTGCCAGGTAAAGGAAAGTGCTGGAGCCGGTCGACAGCAGGCCTATTGTTCATCGTGGCGGGAGTGCAAGGTCATATCAGAGAGGGCGGAGGGAGGAACACCCAAGTCTGAACTGATTAACAAGTCATCTGCGGCAGGATCTTGATAAATCTGAGACAATACACCCTTTGATAGCAAATGTCACGCTGAGTGTACACGTGTGTCAAGTCTGGGATGTGTATTGTTTTACTGAAAATGTAAGGGTTGCACAAAATATCCAGTTTTAGCAGATGTATTCTTAGTAGTCTTGTAGTGTGGTTAAAGCAAAACAAAGTCAGAGTTTTTCACAATTATGTTATTAAAGGGGTGGTTCAGAATTTTGGACATAAGATCTTATTTCCAAGTTAGCTTTCATGATACATAAATAAGCCAGATAGAGTTGGCCCTCATCTGGCGATAGAAACCCTGCTGTCCCCGGCCGTTCTGTTGGCTTGGGGGGGGCTGAGCCACGGCCACCTCTACTAGCAGTCTAACAGTAGTAACTACTAAAAGGAGCAAAGTAAAATTCCGCTGCTGCTGAGAAAATAGTCCCTCAAAATGTAATGCGATCATTGAGATGCCAGGGTACTTTTATTTCTAACATTATTCTATTAACAGACATCTACATTGATTGCCTGGCGTTATAATTTATTTGCCTTTGGTGTACTGTGGAGTGGGTAAGACAGTAAGAAAGTTTTTAATGGCAGGCTAGCAGATTCTGGTGACTTGCGCTAGCCTAGCACCAGCAAACTCTGCAACTGGAAGAACTGGATGACAAATGTCTCCACTGCTGAAAAACACACTGGCGAACTTGGGAATAAGGTCTTATGGCCAAAATTCTGAACCACCTCTTTAACCACCCAGCTAAACACTGATGATTAAAAAGAAATCACCAAGTATTTAAAATTAGGTTTAAAATCATGAAAAAATTAAACTTGCAAGCAGCGTTGGATGGGCCCTTGATCCTCTGCATGCGCCGGGGTTACTGGGGGTCACTGCTCTTTGCGCTCTTTCAGACACCGCAAATCATCACCAAGAAAAAGGAAACTTTCTGCTGAGTTCAATGATACCTCACACAAGACTCTACTTCATGCAGTTCAGTAGATGTGAAAGGGGCGTGGCTAAAGCATAGGGGGCGGCCAAAACCATGACCAATGAAAACGGAACTGCCTGCTGATTTCAATGATACCTTACACAATAGTGTACATCAAACAGGTCAAAGAGAGACATCATGGCTTTCAAAGGTCAAGGCCACACCCCGCCTCCACCTAGCCCTTCCCCCCTTCTCCTCAATAGCTACAGACACAGAATTGGCACATCCTAAGAAAAACTCATTGTGGCTGTAATTCTGCACCAAGGCTGAATTTCGGGAAAGAGACTTCTGATACAGTATTCGGGGACAGTATATGTGTTTAATGAAGTTAATGAATTAATTTAGGTTCAGGAGCAGGGCGACCACTCAACCACACCTCTAATCACTGACTAGCCTTTCGATACCAAGCCAATCCACTCAAAGCTGTTTGTCTCCGCATCCCACCCACCCTCCCTTCACCTTTTATACCTACGTCATCCATTCATCCCCTCTTCCCTACTACTGTCATCCCTTAAACCATTCACCCCTCATCCCTCCCTACACTCATCCTCTCCTCCCTCATCCCTTCATCCCCTCATCACTCCTCCCCACGTCCAGTGCAGTCCAGTGCATTCCTCTTTAATTTCTCATTATAGGTACTCTCCGGGGGGTTTGAGGGTCAAGTCTATTTTGATTAAAGATTCCAAAACTCCTCCGGTGGTCCTTTAATTAAATAACAGTCCCTAATTCTTGGCAAAATAGTGAATAAGTGCATTTCCTGAAATTGGTTATTTCTGGTGCTTTTGAGTGTTAAACTTAAAAGCTAAACTTAGTAGTAGTAGAGAGATTAAAAAAGTGTGACTTCAAATAAGTGTCCAAATTACTTTAAAGTAATGTTACTTCTCTGCACTTGCCGCAACATTTCTCAACCCAAACCAGACACATGGGAACCATAAAACTGACTCATAAGAGGCGTGACCGACAGACTGAGACACTTTCAGTTACACAATTAGACTGCTGCTGAGACAAGGGGGAAAACACCACTTATACGAAATGCACCACTTCTCATTTACCGTCAGACATTTATTAGACTGCAGTAATACAGACTGAAAAATTACCACTGGAGTCTAGTGTATTTTGTCTGATGCAGATCATTAAAAAAGCTGGTGAGAACAATGCGAGAAAACTAAAAGCACCGTATTAGCACCGTATTCTGTACCTATATGTTGCTGAAGTGTAGAACGGGGACATCGTGCCAGTGAGCAAGCAACAAGCAATATCCTACGTATTGCCGCCACATCGCCAATACATCGCAGCAACATATGTGTGCTTGCTGGGGTATAAACAGCCCAAGATACACGGCATCTGATCTTTTGATTTGGGGCACTTTCATAAGTGGTCCAAATCCATTGCAGGTCGGATATTTCAAACGACCTGCGCGATGAAAGCTCACGTTGTCCCATACTACAACGTACCGATTTTCTTGATGGTCTGCATCATCCATACGCTCTGGTGTTATGAGAATGTTGTGAAGTCTGTCCAGTAATGTGATAATATGGGCTGTGTTGTATAGTTCAAGGTTGGCATGACGGTGGAGGACACCATGCATACTGGAGATGACAGCGCGCATTGTGATGTTTCTACCACGTTGGCCGGGAACATCTATAATGGCTCTGTGGCCAATGACGTTTCTCCCCCTTCTCCTGGTCTTTGCTAGGTTGAACCCATTCTCATCTATAAAGATGAACTCATGTGGGATTGCATGAGCATCCATTTCCAGTACTCCCTGAAAACAAATAACAAAAATCTGTCAATGGTGTTATCCAGTACACTGGGAAACAATGTTGCGTGTAGTGTACTGCAGTCAGTATAGTACTTACATCCACATATGCTCGTCTGACCTCTTTGTTTCCTTGAGAGTTTCTCTCAAACGGCACCTTATAAAGTTGTTTCATTGCGATTTGGTTTCGCTTGAGAATGCGAGCCAATGTGGACAGACTGACTTGTTGAATGTTGTTGAATAAGGTGTGTCTTGGATAATGTGGCTTTGAATTTCTCGTAATCTGATTTCATTATGTTCCAAAACCAAGTTTACAATGCCAGCTTCCTGTACCCCGGTGAACATTCGGCCTTCCTCCACCATGGTGTCATCTCTCAGTCTTTTAGAAAAAATAAAATAAAAAAAATATATAGGGCTTGGACAATGCAGCCTAAATATTTTTCTTTTCATAGTGCTTACGTCCTGATTGGGGTGTTTACAATTAACCATTGAGGTGTTTGGCCAGTTGGCACATGTAATTAGCCAATTAGCTCATGTAGTGTCATTTTGAATGGCAGTGTTTTGAAATGGCAAACATGTGACTTTATGTCAGATTGTTGTGTCTTATGCAGGAAACTGTGTTCAGTGCATTTAAAAAGTGCCATTTTGAAATGCAAAATGTGTGTAAAGCAGAAAATGTGTTTAGACTTTTGGAGACTTGAGAGGAAGTTTTGCTCTCTGTGTGTCAGTTTAAATAATTGTGCTGTACATGTAATTTTAGTGTGTTAGCAATCTGAAAAAACTGTAAAAGTGCCATTTTTAATTGTAAAATGTTTGTAAAGCAGAAAATGTGTTTAGACTTTTGGAGACTTGAGAAGAGGTTTTGCTCTCTGTGTATCAGTTTAAATAATTGTGCTATGCATGTCATTTTAGTGTGTTAGCAATTGGAAAAAAAAACGTAAAGCCTGCAGTCTGAACAAAGCCTAAGTGTGGCTGTTACAGCTGCCATCAGCTCCCTCATGTGTGTTTATTAAGTGTGCTATATGTAAGATGCAAAGCAGGATGTGCCATCCCATGTTCTGGATTGGATGGAGAACGGAGGTGTTGTGAGTATAGTGTTTTTTGTTTTACCAAGTATTTAAGAGAGAGGACTTTTGTTTTTCGTATATAGTTGTATAAAAAAATCTTCTTTTTGAGGGTCTCTTTTTGTTATATTCTGTTTTTGGTTTCCACAGCACCCACCAGCCAAAGAAATGAGAGGTGTAGCCTACTACTATTGCAGTTTTTACCAGTACTATTATAGGTTACATGTGATTAAATATGAAATGAATACACTATATTAGAGTTTACTCATTGACTCAAGCAGCAATGTTCTCCCACACCAATTCTTGCTATTTTACTGCAACTGCTGTGATGCTTTTTTAACTAAATACATGTTCCACCTTGCTATGTGTGTTCATGAGTATTTCCGCTGACCAGTTAGTTTTTGGTTGTTGCCATGCCAATCGTAGTCGTAGTGCCATGCCAATCATAGTATCATGGCTCCATTCATGCTGCCTTTTTATAGTGGTGGTGCATGGGCTTAACTTGAGTTGATTGAACCAACTCGAATAAGCTGTTCTGGAACCAAAAACTCAGAGTTTCCTATCTCAGGGTAAATCAACTCAGAGTTAAGGGTTCGTGAAACGGACCCCAGGCCTCTGGCCTCTGCTTATACGCCAGCTGTTTCTCAACAACACGCTCACTTCTGTTGTCACTCACTTCCGTTTTCTCTTGTGTATTTGTGTTGTAGCTTTTGTATTTGTGTTGTAGCTTTTGTGTTTGTGTTGTAGCTTTTGCATTTGTGTTGTAGCTTTTGCGGTTGTGTTGTAGCTTTTGTGTTTGTGATGTAGCTTTTGTGTTTGTGATGTAGCTTTTGTGTTTGTGATGTAGCTTTTGTGTTTGTGATGTAGCTTTTGTGTTTGTATTGTGGCTTTTGTATTTGTGTTGAACCAGCTCAGCCACTGTAGAATGGAGGTAATAGATAACGAAAAAAACACAGAAATGAGGTCAACAGCCACTTAGGTTCAACAGCATTAGGGAACAACTCAGCTTGCACACTGCAATACAGAATTCAGTCATTAAATCATTTCATTAAAGATCCGCTGACTGTAAATCTGTGTTTTGCAGTAGAAAGGACAGCAGGCAGGCATCATCCCCTGTGCTCCAGTTTTAGCAGCAGCACGTGGCATAAGTAAATATCAGCCACGTGTGTACGATAATGCAGCTCAAGCCTTCATCTTCAAGCTGTCAACAGTTCTCCAGCCAAAATCTTGTAGAAATACGGAGAAAACATCACGTCCTCTGACATGTATTATTATACAACCATTTAGAATGATTGCACAAAAGACAAGGAATGGATACAAAACAACTCACGAATGAGTCAAGGATGCGTCATAAATTTACAGACTTTTAAACATTTGAGAAGCTAATCCCGAGGGGGGAGATCTGTTGCAGAGATGGGATGGCTTGTGCATGAGCATGGGAGAACAAAGAAAAACAAAAAAGATGGATCACTGCATACAGCATGTGTGGTGATACACTACCGGTCAAAAGTTTGGGGTCACTTACAAATTTCCATACCACTCCATTATAGACAGAATACCATCTGATCTGAATGGGGGGCTGATCTTTAATGCAATATCTACATTGGCCATTATAAGCAACCATTCATCCAATGTTCCAAAGCCACATTCTGTTTACTAATTTGATATCATTTAAAAAACTAACTTAGAAAAAATTGGAGAACACTTTTTCAATTATGTAAGCACATAATGTAATCTGAAAACTGCTGCCCTGGTTAAACCACAATGCAACTGATGTCAGCTGGTATTCTGTCTACAATGGAGTGCAATGGGAATTTCTAAGTGACGCCAAACTTTTAACCGGTAGAGTGCATATTTACAACATGATTACAATATCCACAATTACAATTTAAACATAACTCTACTTTACAATGTTTAATTGAAAACTTTGTATTTGTTACTTTGCTACAGGTTACTTTTTACGTACCTCATGTAGGTTTTTACAGAATATGAGGCCTTATGATTATGTTTCACATTAAACCACCAACCAGCAGTGGGGGAAAAAAACTGTAAATGCATTTACTTAATTAAATACATTGACTAAAATACTGCACTTAGGTACAATGTTAAGATACTTAACTTTGTTCTACACTACATTTATTTAACAGATCTAAATTCTTATCTCATAGAAAACATATGTATAACTTTATTTATTTATAAATTAAATATGATGCATTATATTAATTAAGTATCATGCACACCCACACAGGTATTTGCAGTTATTGTGGCTGTCTGGCCAGGTTGGAGTGCAGAGCTTTGCTGGGATTTATGGAAGGTCACCATGACTCCATGTATTAATAAAAATGATGAAGGTTTTAACATGTCCCGTTAAAGAGAGATAGATGAGAGAGATGGAGGTTCAGTAGTCTAACTAGTATAATTAATCATTTTTTAAAGATAATCTTTTGGGCAACTTGGGTCTTTATTTATTTTATATATAATACTGCTGAAGACATGCAAGAGGAGAGAGAGGGAGAATGACATTCAGCAGAGGGCAGCAGGTTGGAGTCAAACCATCAAGGAGTGAACCTCTGTATATGGCTGGCTCCCTACCGGGAGAGCTACCCAGGCACCCTACTTTTGATACCTATTTTGCTGTTAATACTTATGACTTTTACTCAAGTAGAGTTTGTAATGCAGGACTTTTAATAAAGCTTGTTTACATTGTTTTATTGCTAAGTTAAGTAAAATATCTGAAAACTTCTAAAACCATTGCCCTCCAATATACTGTGTACTGTATTAATGTAGTATAAATCAGCGTTTGCTCTTTTAAAATTAACAGTAAAAAAGGATTACATCTGGATTCCAAGACTAAGGTCTGTCAAATTTGAATATGAATTTAAACTTGTTCAACAGCAGTTGACATGGATTTTGGCCTGCAGGAAAATTGGAAAATCCTGCAGCCTGATTCATCTCTGATCATCAAGGTCAGACTGGCAGTGTGGAACAGACTGCAGTGTCCCTGGCAGGACTCTATCACCCCGTAACTTATGTTGTTGTTCTTTCTGTGTGCGCAATCATTAAAGTGACGTTGAAGCACAGTGAGGCCTGGTCACGCAAGCCAGTTGTCCTCACGCAGCCCAGCCATCCAGCAGCATATCTCTAGAGGTCATGCAGTGTAATTTTTACAAAAAAGTGAAACATCTGTGTTGTCTGGAGGACCAAAAAAAAAACGTCTGCTGTGATTTCACTCATTTTAATATATTGACACTGTTGTAGGACAATGGTCCCAAACTTTATTATCTCCCATAGGAAATGATTTTTTTAACATGACTTGGCTCCAGATGAGACCAAACGGCTTGTTGTGATGGATTTGATGTGTGACAGCCCACTGAAGGCAGCTCAGGCTCACTGCAGCTGGGTGGTTATGAAGTGAAGAGACTGCTCTCTGGTGGTGATGTTGTAAAAGTGTATTAAGCTGATAATACATCTGTATTCTATATTTTGGCCTAAGTAACCTTTTGAATGCAGGACAAATACCTGTAATTCTACATTGTAGTTTTGCTACTTTACTTAAATATGGGTTTGAAAACTAGAAAAATGCATCTATATTTAAACTCATGTAGGCTGAAGTACTCACAGAAACACAGCAGTATCGTCTGTTAATATTTTGGAACATCTGGTCAGACCCTATGGACTCGCATGTACATTTGTAACACGTTTTGATGAATAATGCATCTACATTGTATGCTATTCACCTATTCCCTTCGACATGACAAGTAGGGAAACAGATGGCACCTTGCAAACCTCATGTAAAAGCATCTCTATATCATTTGCATTGTGCATCTGTGAGCTCAGGCGTCTAGAGTGGGTTCATTATCAACAATGTGGGTCCCTTTCTCCCTAGGAAGTAATGCTGGGATTTGGTCTGTACTGAATAGTCAGGGTGTTGGTACATATTCACATTTAAAGCTTTAACAGCTATCAATCATTTGATCTTTATTAGAGAAATGTCTAAATGTCTTCAGAAAACGTTAGTACAAGTCATCAGAAAGTCCCTGTAGCTGTTTGCTCTTTTAAAATTAACAGTAAAAAAGGATTACATCTGGATTCCAAGACTAAGGTCTGTCAAATTTGAATATGAATTTAAACTTGTTCAACAGCAGTTGATATGGATTTTGGCCTGCAGGAAAATTGGAGAATCCTGCAGCCTGATTCATCTCTGATCATCAAGGTCAGACTGGCAGTGTGGAACAGACTGCAGTGTCCCTGGCAGGACTCTATCACCCCGTAACTTACGTTGTTGTTCTTTCTGTGTGCGCAATCAATAAAGTGACATTTTTCTACAGAGGCCCGGTCACGCAAGCCAGTTGTCCTCACGCAGCCCGGCCATCCAGCAGCATATCTCTAGAGGTCATGTAGTGTGGTTTTTACAAAAAAGTGAAACATCTGTCTTGTCTGGAGAACAAATAAACTACTGCTGTGATTTAACTCATTTTAATATATTGACACTGTTGTAGGACAATGGTCCAAAACTTTATTATCTCCCATAGGAAAGGATTTTTTTAACATGACTTGGCTCCAGATGAGACCAAACGGCTTGTTGTGATGTGTTTGATGTGTGACAGCCCACTGAAGGCAGCTCAGGCTCACTGCAGCTGGGTGGTTATGAAGTGAAGAGACTGCTCTCTGGTGGTGATGTTGTAAAAGGCAAAACAGTGTAAATATGTGGGTAGAAATTAGGGATTGGGCCTTGGCCAATCAGTTCTCACTCCAAACATTGATGCTTGTTCAGTGGCTCTTAGTATCAGACACTGACGGCAAAATCATCCTTCAGCGTCTGTATGGGATGCACCGGGCATAGCAGCAGCTCCACTGCGACGCTTTTAAGATGACGCAGTATGAAGAGTGACAATGGTAGGGAGTAGTATGAAAGACCAAAAATTCACATTAGGCAGTAGGGTGGGTTGAACAACACAGGACTTTTACCCAGGTGACCAGGGTTCTTGTCCCGCGTGCCAAAGACAAATGTCACTGTACATTTTGTAACCCCACCCATGATCATTTCCTGAATCTAATTGTTCTGTTCTTGTGCGGCATGTCAGTTAAATGTACTGTACATTTTTAAATTATGCCAAATCAGTCCCGACCCAGAGCGTCACCGCTCCAAGCAAGAGAAGGGTATAATTAATACTTTTTTTTAAAGATAATTTTTTTTTGAGCAGCTTAGGTCTTAATTTACATATTTTATATGTAGGACTGCTGAAGACATTCAAGAGGAGAGAGAGGGGGAATGACATTTAGCAGAGGGCCACAGGGACTCAAACCATCAACCGCTGCGTCAAGGAGTGAACCTCTATATATGGCTGGCTCTCTATCGGGAGAGCTACCCAGACACCCTACTTTTGATACCGTAAGAATATTTTGCTGTTAATACTTATGACTTTTACTCAAGTAGAGTTTGTGATGCAGGACTTTTAATAAAGTGTGTTTACATTGTTTTATTGCTACGTTTGCTTAAGCAAAATATCTAAATATTTCCAAAACCATTGCCCTCCAATAAACTGTTTACTGTTTTAATATAGTGCACATCAGCGTACACTTAACCAGCTACATTAAAATACTGCTTACGTGAAAAGGGATAATGTGTACTTTTACTTTTGATAACTTACATATATTAAGCTGATAATACATCTGTATTCTATATTTCGGCCTAAGTAACCTTTTGAATGCAGGACAAATACCTGTAATTCTACATTGTAGTTTTGCTACTTTACTTAAATATGGGTTTGAAAACTAGAAAAATGCATCATTTAATTTAATCTCATGTAGGCTGAAATACACACAAAAACACAGCAGGATTGTCTGGAACATCTGGTCAGACCGTATGGACTCGCATGTACATTTGTAACACGTTTTGATGAATAATGCATCTACATTGTATGCTATTCACCTATTCCCTTCGACATGACAAGTAGGGAAACAGATGGCACCTTGCAAACCTCATGTAAAAGCATCTCTATATCATTTGCATTGTGCATCTGTGAGCTCAGGCATCTAGAGTGGGTTCATTAACAACAATGTGGGTCCCTTTCTCCCTAGGAAGTAATGCTGGGATTTGGTCTGTACTGAATAGTCAGGGTGTTGGTACATATTCACATTTAAAGCTGTAACAGCTATCAATCATTTGATCTTTATTAGAGAAATGTCTAAATGTCTTCAGAAAACGTTAGTACAAGTCATCAGAAAGTCCCTGTAGCTGTTTGCTCTTTTAAAATTAACAGTAAAAAAGGATTACATCTGGATTCCAAGACTAAGGTCTGTCAAATTTGAATATGAATTTAAACTTGTTCAACAGCAGTTGATATGGATTTTGGCCTGCAGGAAAATTGGAGAATCCTGCAGCCTGATTCATCTCTGATCATCAAGGTCAGACTGGCAGTGTGGAACAGACTGCAGTGTCCCTGGCAGGACTCTATCACCCCGTAACTTACGTTCTTGTTCTTTCTGTGTGCGCAATCATTAAAGTGACATTTTTCTACAGAGGCCCGGTCACGCAAGCCAGTTGTCCTCACGCAGCCCGGCCATCCAGCAGCATATCTCTAGAGGTCATGCAGTGTGGTTTTTATAAAAAGTGAAACATCTGTCTTGTCTGGAGAACAAATAAACTACTGCTGTGATTTAACTCATTTTAATATATTGACACTGTTGTAGGACAATGGTCCAAAACTTTATTATCTCCCATAGGAAAGGATTTTTTTAACATGACTTGGCTCCAGATGAGACCAAACGGCTTGTTGTGATGTGTTTGATGTGTGACAGCCCACTGAAGGCAGCTCAGGCTCACTGCAGCTGGGTGGTTATGAAGTGAAGAGACTGCTCTCTGGTGGTGATGTTGTAAAAGGCAAAACAGTGTAAATATGTGGGTAGAAATTAGGGATTGGGCCTTGGCCAATCAGTTCTCACTCCAAACATTGATGCTTGTTCAGTGGCTCTTAGTATCAGACACTGACGGCAAAATCATCCTTCAGCGTCTGTATGGGATGCACCGGGCATAGCAGCAGCTCCACTGCGACGCTTTTAAGATGACGCAGTATGAAGAGTGACAATGGTAGGGAGTAGTATGAAAGACCAAAAATTCACATTAGGCAGTAGGGTGGGTTGAACAACACAGGACTTTTACCCAGGTGACCAGGGTTCTTGTCCCGCGTGCCAATGACAAATGTCACTGTACATTTTGTAACCCCACCCATGATCATTTCCTGAATCTAATTGTTCTGTTCTTGTGCGGCATGTCAGTTAAACGTACTGTACATTTTTAAATTATGCCAAATCAGTCCCGACCCAGAGCGTCACCGCTCCAAGCAAGAGAAGGGTATAATTAATACTTTTTTTTAAAGATAATTTTTTTTTGAGCAGCTTAGGTCTTAATTTACATATTTTATATGTAGGACTGCTGAAGACATTCAAGAGGAGAGAGAGGGGGAATGACATTTAGCAGAGGGCCACAGGTCGGACTCAAACCATCAACCGCTGCGTCAAGGAGTGAACCTCTATATATGGCTGGCTCTCTATCGGGAGAGCTACCCAGACACCCTACTTTTGATACCGTAAGAATATTTTGCTGTTAATACTTATGACTTTTACTCAAGTAGAGTTTGTGATGCAGGACTTTTAATAAAGTGTGTTTACATTGTTTTATTGCTACGTTTGCTTAAGCAAAATATCTAAATATTTCCAAAACCATTGCCCTCCAATATACTGTTTACTGTTTTAATATAGTGCACATCAGCGTACACTTAACCAGCTACATTAAAATACTGCTTACGTGAAAAGGGATAATGTGTACTTTTACTTTTGATAACTTACATATATTAAGCTGATAATACATCTGTATTCTATATTTCGGCCTAAGTAACCTTTTGAATGCAGGACAAATACCTGTAATTCTACATTGTAGTTTTGCTACTTTACTTAAATATGGGTTTGAAAACTAGAAAAATGCATCATTTAATTTGATCTCATGTAGGCTGAAATACACACAAAAACACAGCAGGATTGTCTGGAACATCTGGTCAGACCGTATGGACTCGCATGTACATTTGTAACACGTTTTGATGAATAATGCATCTACATTGTATGCTATTCACCTATTCCCTTCGACATGACAAGTAGGGAAACAGATGGCACCTTGCAAACCTCATGTAAAAGCATCTCTATATCATTTGCATTGTGCATCTGTGAGCTCAGGCATCTAGAGTGGGTTCATTAACAACAATGTGGGTCCCTTTCTCCCTAGGAAGTAATGCTGGGATTTGGTCTGTACTGAATAGTCAGGGTGTTGGTACATATTCACATTTCAATCTCTAACAAGTATCAATCATTTGATCATTATTAGAGAAATGTCTAAATGTCTTCAGAAAAACTTAGTACAAGTCATCAGAAAGTCTCTGTTTGTTCTTTTAAAATTAACAGTAAAAAAGGATTACATCTGGATTCCAAGACTAAGTTCTGTCAAATTTTTAAATTAATTTAAACTTGTTCAACAGCAGTTGATATGGATTTTGGCCTGCAGGAAAATTGGAGCATGCTGCAGCCTGATTCATCTCTGATCATCAAGGTCAGACTGGCAGTGTGGAACAGACTGCAGTGTCCCTGGCAGGACTCTATCACCCCGTAACTTACGTTCTTGTTCTGTGTGCGCAATTAATAAAGTGACATTTTTCTACAGAGGCCCGGTCACGCAAGCCAGTTGTCCTCACGCAGCCCGGCCATCCAGCAGCATATCTCTAGAGGTCATGCAGTGTGGTTTTTACAAAAAAGTGAAACATCAGTCTTGTCTGGAGAACAAATAAACTACTGCTGTGATTTAACTCATTTTAATATATTGACACTGTTGTAGGACAATGGTCCAAAACTTTGTTATCTCCCGTAGGAAATGATTTTTTTTAACATGACTTGGCTCCAGATGAGACCAAACGGCTTGTTGTGATGGGTTTGATGTGTGACAGCCCACTGAAGGCAGCTCAGGCTCACTGCAGCTGGGTGGTTATGAAGTGAAGAGACTGCTCTCCAAGGCAAAACAGTGGTAGGCCTTTCTCACAGCAGATGCAGCCATGAAACTTGACAAGCTTGAGGTCAAAACAAAGGCAAGTTGGGTGGGGTCCGAACAAGGGCGCCATAAGTAGGTGGGTAGAAATTAGGTAATAAGCCTTGGTTAATCAGTTCTCACTCCAAACACTGATGCTTGTTCAGTGGCTCTTAGCAACAGATACGGCAAAATCATCCTTCAGCGTCTGTATGGGATGCACCGGGCATAGCAGCAGCTCCACTGCGGCGCTTGTAAGATGACGCAGTATGAAGAGTGACAATGGTAGGGAGTAGTATGAAAGACCAAAACTTCACATTAGGCAGTAGGGTGGGTTGAACCACACAGGACTTTTACAAATGTCACTGTACATTTTGTAACCCCACCCATGATCTTTTCCCAGATAAGTAAGGTCTGTGTTCTAAAATGTATTGTATATACAAGCAGAATTATGGTAAAACAAAAACATGACCAGGTTGGAACCCATATGGCTGGACCGTGTTAGGTCAGTGTGCTTAATTGGGGCCAAATGGTTACAGGAATAGTCAGCAGACGTGTGTATAATGTGAATATAAATGTTAAGTGTTAATCTGTAGTGGTTAATATTTGTTTTGTACTTAAGTAGCACATCACATGACATGGTAAAATGCATTTGAGTAAAACAAAAAACAAGGACTGCTTTTTAATCATGCCCAAGTCCTGTTGGCATGTACTGTTGGCCTACACTTTATTATACAGTAGCTTACACCATTTTGTATGTTTGTATACACACACACACTATACAGTTTTTTTTAAATTGCTATGACAATCTTTTCTGTTATGGGGGAATGAGGATTGGACCCACATGCAGAGATGAGGACGGCAGGCAGGCAGGCGGGGGCAAACAGAAGTTTATTGACAGAAGACTAAGGCAAACATAGGAAGCAACAGGCACTGGCAAAATCCAGAAACGATAAAACGAAGAAAGAGTCCCACATGAAAGAAACAGGTCCAGGGAAGCCAAAACAAAAACAAGGATACAGCACGGGGAATATCTGGGTAACTCACGGGGAACATACGAAGACTGGAGGCCGCCGCCGCCGCCCGCCACGACTCTCATGAAGACTGAGCAAACAAGCAGGACAATTTGACACAAGACAAGAGGAACACTGGGGTTAAATACATGAGACAGGAAGACAGGAAGACTAGACTATCAAAATAAAACAGTAGAACAAACAGACACTTTAACGGGGAATCACAAGACCGAAAACCACACAGGACCGGAGAGAGAGGGCAAAGAAACAAATACAAGGAAGCAAGACGGGAAAAATAACCCCAATAAAGAACCCCAAACCATAACACTTTTCAATACTAACAACTTTCCTAAACTCTTAACAGTTTGCACTACATCTGTCTGTTTACAATTACAGTTTTTCTTAATCACAGCAAACTAAACACACTCTTATGTTGGTGAAACAGTTCACTGCACAATGAAACACAGAATTTTATTCTAGTAATGCATTAATTAAAATTCAATATTCATCAAAACTAAAAGTGTGTTCTCTGTAGATTCAATAACAAATTCAGCTGAAGATACACATAGAAATAAATGAAAATTCCCTTTTTTCATTCAGTACAAAAAATATGCAAATAAGTACAGTAGGTAAATAAAAAATAAAATAAAAATGTACTGCATTCATTGAATTAATTAATTCATTGGTTATGCCTCTCAATTACATCAGGCCAGAGAATTTCATCAACATCACAGCAAATATTTTCAACAGTCATGCATCGTGGGAAAAAAATGCCTTGAAGGCTGTATCCATCCTTGACATGCTTGTGTCCCAATATCTCCACAGGCCTCTTCCATCAATTGAAGAAGAATTACTTGGTTGTGAGGGTTGCGATCATGTACTTTCCATCTCCAAGAGGAGAATGATTCCTCATTTGGATTCAAGAAAAGAGAATATGGTGGAAGGAACACCATCCTGATGTTGCCTCCTCGTTGTCCAAGGACATTGACTGTAGCACGATGGCCAATCACATTTCTCCCTCTTCTCCTTTTTTGTGAAGATTGAAGCCTGCTTCATCAATATACAGGTACTCATAATGAATTGCACTGCTATCTAACTCCAAGATTCTCTAGAGTAAAAAGAACACAAGGTTCAATTCAATAAATTACTGTTTTACAGTAATGGCATTGATTGCGGTCAATACTATTGTGAACCTGTTGCTGAAGTTTGAGATCACACTTTGAAGCACCAGTATACATAGATTTGCCTAAATCTTTTCCCTTACAGTAGCATGGAATGGTTTATGACACATACAGTATGTGATATTCAGGAAAAATACATCTTTGTGTTGACAGTAAAAGTGCAGTAATTGGGTTGCACATACTTGAACAAACTGGAATCGCAACTCCTTCACTCTAACGGAGTTCCTCTCAAAAGGGCACTTTGTATACTTGCTTGATTCGGATTGTGTTTCTCCTTAGAATACTAGGGCGGGGGGTAATTGTGGAGAGACTGCACATTGGTGGATATTGTGGAACAGTTGATTATCCTGTGTTATTCTGTGCTGAATTTTTTTGAGGTGGAGGGCGTTTCTTTTCTTATTCAATTCTGAAAAATATTTGGACAAGCAGGAACATTTACTGTAAAAAATATAGACCTATGTCAAACAAGACAGAAGTAGAATGATATAGTTAACCGGTTTCCCCTCTGAAATGTGCAGATAATTGAAGCCACTGTGGATTTGTTATATTGGGCCATGATTTATGACATCTTCCTACATCTTCAGCTCTTCTAGCCCCCTCTACCCTGTCCACCACCTCTCACTCTTACACCTCCTCCTTTTCCACTGCTCATTCTTTTTTTATTGACTTTTCTCCTAATTTCTTCTTTTTGTTGTTTTTCTCTTCCCCTTTTGTAGTTGTTGTAATTAAGACAGCTGTGTGAACAATTAGGAAAATGTCTTTTTCTGTGTTGAGTGGATTACTAACTCATCAGATATCAATTTGGGGTTAATTGAGCACATAAAGTGTGCAAATGACTATTTTACAATTCAGTTTGTTGTGTTTTGAAAATGGTACAAAGATGCTTGTGATGACCAATGGAAAAGCTGCAAATGTTTTTCCTGATATATTAAAGATTTGGTTGGCTTTATGAACTCCTGTGATAACATTAGGGAATTTTGTGTTGTTTGACACTTCTTTTACACACAAGCTCAACCAAGACCAAAACAATGAATTTTTACTGACAAATTAGCAAATGCTTTCACATTGTATGTCAGAACAGATAAGATCATGCTCTAAACCTAACTTATAGGCTAAAGTCAAAGGGAACAGCAGTTGAAACCAGGCAAAAGCTGATTCTGATATGATACAGTAGTACATACAGTGAAAAATGACCTTGTTGGGCTGTTATTGTATGGAAAAGGAACAATACAGTAAAGATAAACACAAAGAAAGTAAGAAAAAATTCTGCACAACAGAGAGGAAGACGAGTGCCAAGACAATTCTGTCTCTGTTTCCTTTTTTTCAAAAACCGTACCTTCTATAAAAGCTACTTCGAGATGGGTCATTCATTTTTGTATTGAATTTCTGCAGCAAAAGAAACATATAAGGGCAAACCTGACATATAAAATAATGCAGTTTCTGTAGTTCTATCTGATGTTAGTGTTTTTATAACATTGGGCTATGACTGACTTAATGTTCCTGATAAAAGAGAACATGTGTTAGTGTTTTGGAAGAATTATTTGATATTTGAGACATGTTTGCGGTGTTTTGGTAGACATAGTGTATTGTGTTAGTGTATTATTGTATTTTGAAAATTAAGAGTTTAGTAAAATTGTTAAAAGTATTGAAAAATTGTCATAGCAATTGTTAAAAACTGTAAATGTATGTAGATGATGCAGTAATTTTTACATGTGCAAAATACATCCAAGATGCCTCCATAATTCATTGTAAATTCTAGGTTTCTAGAAATCTTGGGGTCACAATGGACTCTACATTAACCTTATTTTAAGCAAATCAGACCATTTATGCCACCAAGATGTTTATACACTTAATGTTTTTTTTCTTATATTGAGTATTAAAAAAGTAATATGTTTGTTGTGTACAAGGCTCTGTATGGGCTTGCCCCACTTCCTTTAAATTAATTCATTAAAAAACAAAAATAGATCTGACAGTGGCATTGGCCCCATTACCACCACTGTGAGGTTCCACCATATTTGGACAAACTGTGCTGTCAATAAACAGCCTGGATGCCAGCCAAACTTAGCCCCGCCCACAACATTTGAGGTTGGGAACTTCGGTCTGGACCGAGCATAGTTGCTCCACAACAACAAACAAGAGCTGTTAGGACCAATCAAATTGTGAGTGCGGGCTTTATTCGATGATGGACAGTTGGTCAACAGTAATGTAATGATGAATGTGAGCTGACAGATTACGGTTGCCCACGTGTGCATTACATCAGAGCAAGTAGAGATCAAGTCGGACACAAATCTAACGAGTCTATTGACAGGGAAGTACACAAATAGAGACAAAGTAAGACAAGTCTAAACACGAAAATGAAACAAAGTTACCGAAGCAGTGTAAATAAAAGAAAAAAATGCCAATAAGTATTTGGCAGCGCTGCCAAAGATGACAATTCTTCATCTCTGCCGAGAGAAAGGACGGGACAGAGACACAAAAGAGAGAAGGTACAGTGAGGAAAATAAGTATTTGAACACCCTGCTATTTTGCAAGTTCTACCACTTAGAAATCATGGAGGGGTCTGAAATTGGGGTCTGAAATTGTCATGGTAGATGCATGTCCACTGTACATAATCAACAAAAAAAATCCAGAAATCACAATGTATGATTTTTTAACTATTTATTTGTATGATACAGCTGCAAATAAGTATTTGAAAACCTGTCTATCAGCTAGAATTCTGACCCTCAAAGACCTGTTAGTCCGCCTTCAAAATGGCTGCTAGCTGGCTGCTAGCTGGCTGGGGGCTGACTGTGGATGTGTCCCCGGGCTGGAGCTGTAATGATAGTGGATGGTTGCTAGCTGGTTGGGTGCTGACTGTGGCTGTGTCCCCAGCCCGGGGCTGTAATGAAAGTTGCTGGCTGCTAGCTGGCTGGGGGCTAACTATGGATGTGTCCCTGGGCCAGGGCTGTAATGATAGTGGCTGGCGGCTAGCTGGCTGGGGGCTTACTGTGGATGTGTCCCTGGGCCAGGGCTGTAATGATAGTGGTTGGCAGCCAGCTGGCTGGGGGCTAACTGTGGATGTGTCCCCTGGCCGGGGCTGTAATGATAGTGGATGGTTGCTAGCTGGCTGGGGGCTGACTGTGGATGTGTCCCCGGGGCTGTTGTCATCTCTCATCCCGACTAAATCCTTGCAGTGAGGCAGAAGAGAGGGGTGTGCAAGCTAGCTAAATTTAGTTAGTTGTCTATCTATACAGTTAACATTACTGATGAGCTAGCGGATTAGCCCAGAAATGTTAACCGTGGTCAAAACAATCATATTAAAAATAACTGAGCAATGTTGTAATCTAATGTTACCTATCTATCATGGTGCTCTCAACTCAGACAGAGTTAAGCTAAATAAAGATTATACACCGAGATATGCAGCATTTTGTAGGTGCTATATCAGGCATAGATATACAAATAATAAAGCAAATACTGCTGTTAATAACAGAAATATTTGAATATATTAGTTAATTCAGATAATTAGCTATCAATGTTAAAGGTTGTGTAATGGTGTCAGTATGGAATTATTATTCTAAAATGAGAACTTTGGTCATTCAGATTTACAGTTTTTCTCAATCTGTGGCACAATTGTCAAATGACTATTACAGTAAACTTTGTAAAACTATGACTATTTACTGTATATACTGTACCAGCCAACTGCAAATACATTAAGAAAACCTGTACAGAAAAAAGATAAAAGATAGCAAAACTATTACTTACTAGGAACTGCTGTGCAAGAAACAAGAAAATATGCTACAAATGTATCCACCTCATTAGAGGATGGATACCCGACCCGAGCCCGACGGGACCCGACGGTACCCGACGGGTCGGGCCGGGTTCGAACAGATTTTTAGAAAGGATGCTCGGGTTCGGGTCGGGCTCGGTCACATCAGCGCGATAAGGCATTGAACATTTTGAATTTAAAACAGCTTATTATGTAGGTAACCAATGGGCCTGTTTCACCTGATGCAAATGTTCGTTTTTGGATCAAAATAAATGTCAAATATTACCCTAACATCCGTCTTCCTGTGTGCGGAAATTTGTTAAACTAGCTTAAGCTACATGTGGCAGCGCAACGATGGAAGATGTTAAAAAGAAGTTGGCCGCAGGAGATTTTAAAACTATTGAAAATGAAGGAAAGTCAGCTGTGCATTGATGCGCTCATCTGTTGACATTTCCGAATGCCTTCCTACAATTGCTTAATAAAAGCGGGCTTTCCACACAAACAAACGTACATGTGTCATTAGTATGAGAATCAAATGCGATTTTAACTGTGTCGGGCTAGGGTTGGGCTCGGACATAAATATCTTAATGACTGTCGGGCTCGGGTCGGGTTCGGTTACTGCTCTGTTGGACACGGGCCGGGCTCGGACAGAAAAATCCGGCCCGATCCGCACTCTACACCTCATGGGTCATCCATTCTACTCTGTGTCTAGCCACAACATTTCATTGACATCACACCCGGTATCCTTCCTTGCAATGACAGATTTATTTTTTGGCATGATGCAGCCACCCCCCTACAACAATCTGCTGTGATATCCTCACCAGTCACCTGTTTGCGTTTGGTTACTCTAAAATGTTGGGAAGGAAGACAACCATAAATTGTTGATGACCCATCCGATGAAATTGTTTTATAATGTGTTAGGAATATAGTTATAACGCATTTTTTCCCCTTATTTATGAGTGACAAAGGGCTGCAGGTCGGATTCGAACCCAGGCCGCTGCAAAGGCCTGGGTGTGTTACCGTAATTAGCTTTTTAAAAAATTGCACAATGAGTGAATTATACAGACTTTACACATTCCACATGTAGGTAACCTTTACAGAAAACAAACCCAAGTCCCATAGGTTATTTGCATCTCTATTCACATGCCGATGAGTTTTGTAATGCGAGAGGACCTAAGTCACACTGGGCAACGCCTATGATAATCAAGACAACATGGTGTTCTGGTTCAAAGATGACTGATTTAAAGACAAGCTTTGCATTTTGGAAGATGGCTAAGAAGACGGAAAGACCTGAGTGTAAGAACACTGGAAGTGCGAGACCTCATCTTGGACGACATTTTGAACGGTGATGTCTGCAGTCTGAGCAATGATGACAGCTCATGAGGATGAACTGGATGAGTAGGGTTGGTTGGCACGCTTTTCGTCTCAGCCATATTTAAAATGAATAAATAACACATATATTCATGATTAAAGTAATGTTATGCAGTTTTGCTAACCAGCCTAAGAGAATTTTTTTTTTTTATAAATGACTCAAATCGATTAATCAATTATCAAAATAGTTATAGCAATTAATTCAATAGTTAACAACTAATCAATAATTTCATTAATCTTTGCAGCAGCTCTAAACTAAAAGCACTGCTGTGCCTTGCCTCACAGATGGAAACTCTTAGCTTTATTATTACATTTCTCAATATTATTACAACTCTATGTTTCACTTTGACATGATGCATGCAAACCCTTATAGGGAATTTGATACAAAAATTACTAAGATATACTCAAACTGCAAAAGCCTCATTAACTTCAGATATGTAGGCTACTTTTAAATGCATTGTTGCACGGAACATGGACAGTGGATTTTGTACCCCAACATAGGAATAGGCTTTTTCACAAAAGGGATTTAGACTGAAGAAAAAACACAGGTGTAAGTAAAGTAATTAATGCCGACTGAATTGTATTTAGCTGCTTTGCTTTCAGGTTCTCGGTATTGTACATGCTGGCTCTTTAACCCTAACCCTATTTTCAAGAATGAATGTTATTCCCCTCCTACAAATTAACCTACAAATTAACTGTGCAACCCGTAATACGTAAAGTTTTTGCTGTGCACGGCCACAGAGAGAGCTATAAACAAACATGTTGACCGCACAGGCAGCTGCTCTGCCATTCATGATAAGCTTTGGCTTCAAAAACTTCATACAACAAGGCCCAAACAATACAAGCACTGAATGCAAAATATGTGGACTGTAGCTCAAAGACTTAACTTGGACTCTAGCTCAGAGACTTGTGAACATCTCTGACCCAGAGAGAGGAGGATATTGTGGATTTGTGCAATTATACGTGTTACGCTAGCAGACTACACTGACACTGAAACTGACCCATGTAACCCATGTAACCAACAACTGCGGTCAAGCTAGTAGTCTCTGTCACTCCCCGATGTACTGTAAGTCGAGTGCAGAATTGAGTTGAAGATGCTAAAGAGAGACTTCTGTAATGTCAAAACAGTAAAAATGGAACTACTTAATGATGTTCGTTTACTGCTAGCTACAAGTTAGCAATGAAGACAAAACAAAGGCTGTCAGTTGAATGACTTTTGGTTTGAGTGCTGTGTGGCCACAACACTCACAGTGGGGCAATTGTTCAGTTAGGTCATGTCCTCAATAAATAAGCATAAAATGAATCAGCATCATAAACATTTATGAACGGGATTTATGAATGTAACAGAGTTCTTTGACAATCAAAACATTCACTCCATGGTTGACACAGCAGGCTCTCACCAGGGGCAGTTTTTATAAAACTAGAGATCATTTGTTATTCCAGTGGGTGGGGGTCTGTTTCTTTGTGTTGCATTGTCTTTCTGTTGATCCATGAGGGATTCTAGTGTGAATAATAACATTCTGATTATTCCCATCCAACTGTAAGCTGTATCACAAAAGATTAGAAAGCAAACCTGACACTTAATGTAGGCTGTTACTTTAACTCCACTGAGCATACACTGATCTGTGTCCTGAAATGTCCTGCGGCAGAGGGAGCATAGACATTGGCCTTATTGTCTTGAGACACTTTGTGCTTCAGATACTGAGCATTTGTTCAGTGGGTGGGGACAGAGAAGCAGGGGAAAGAGTATTAACACTGCATCCGATGGAGCTCAGTTTTAGTGCCTTTATTTGGCAAAAATTGCAAAACTTTATTATGTGGTGAGGGCAGCGTGAAAAGTGATGTATGTGGAAAGTATTATATGGCTTAAGCATTGTGATTCAGTCAGCCACAACACCGGATGAGTCATTCTGCTGATTTATGGCTTTTATGCAAAAAAAGAAGAAGCAGCTAAAATATGATTTAGCAAAAAGGTAAGTGTAAATCCTGAGGACTGCCAGACATGAAGGTATGTCAGGAAACAAGCAGTATTCTTCCTGCATATTTTAAGAGAAACAAGGACGTGTTCAGGCTGGTTGTGAGCATGCTGTATATTAGTATTTTGTAATGAGGAAGTAGCTGTGACAGGTTTAAGAAGGCTGGCGAAGGTGTGGCCTTGTGAGTGCAGCAAGACAACAGGCAGGTTGACAGCATAAAGCCTGATCAGAGCACCGATCTGCTCTGTTACAGTGACTGTCTGCACTTGGACAATGACACGAACGCTCCTATTGTGGATCCTCATCCTAAATGCCTCGCTCAAGCACTCAGGTAAGTCACTGGATACCGTTACCTCCATTCAGCACAGGGGGTAATTAATAACTAAAGCCTGGGTTTGTCCTATCCTTTTTATTTATTCATTCAAAGCAGTTTAACTTGTGGGTTTCTGTTCATGAGTATAGCAAGTAATAAAGTGTTAAAACACATGATCCAATATAATGATATATTGTATCATAGATAAAAGGAATGTGAATATTCTTGTACCATATTTAATTATCAGTTTTGGTATAGTTAGTCATATCTGTCTCCACTTGAAAATAAGGTTGATCAACCTTTAGCAGAGTTTACCATGTCTGCATCAGTGATAATAAAACTCAAGGTCAAGTTTAAAATTTCCAAGCAGTATTTGATATCTTGCCTGGTGTAAAACTAGGCAATAACCCCTAATTACTTTTGCAACACAGTAAGTGTTCAACACCATCAAATAATGTTCCCTGAGGCAAGAAACATTACTAAGGCATTGCTGATTTTGTGACCCACTGCCATGGCGGAAATTAAGATCAACAAATCCAGGTGCTACCTCGTACCTGTCCGAGAGTGACTCACAGTGACTTAGTCATTTCCTTTTGGGTCAGCTTTTGCTAACTAGGGAATACCTTGTTTGTAAGAATAGGTTGGAATGGTTGGTTGAGAATGGTTCACTAGCTTCATCTGACAATTTTAAAGAAGTAAAACTTAATATTGTAAACACAACAACAAACAAAACAGCCTTGTCACAAGAATGTTGTGTGTTGCAGAAGTTAATATGTGTGTGTGTATACATATATACATATATATATATATATATATACCTCGGCTCCCTCATCCTCAGTGGAAATTACCCCCTTGCCTGGTTATCTTACAGTACAACCAAATTACAGCAGGCCTATTTAACTTGATTAGTCATTTAAGGGAACACTTCCTGCTAACAAAGCCTTCTGTGTTCCTGCTTATAAGGTTATCAAAGCACCCCTTCACTGCCAACTAGTTTTCATGGCAGAGCTTCAGGTACTGTGTTGATATGGTATACACTTCATATCAATATGTCATGTGTTAGTACGCAGAGAGAAACGCCCATAATTGCTCTACGGTTGGTTACTCAAGTGTTTGAGCTACAGCCGGTTAAGCAACAGTTTTGCACTAATCTGTCCTGATCCAATCTGCTGTGAAAATTGATATAAATAACTTGTTTCTACAACTAGTTTTAATTTTACGGGTCCAGTCTGTAAAGTTTAGGCTTGTGTCATTTAAAAAAAAATAGCTTATAGGCTTATATCTTTGGGACAGCAGCACATAGTTTCTCTGTCTCTTTGGCAGGCCGGGGGCTAGAGAAGAGCTTATCATCCCTTAAGGTCAATACAATTCAATTCAATTAAATTTTTTATAGTATCAAATCATAACAAGAGTTATCTCAAGACAGATAGAGCAGGTCTAGACCACATTGCATAATTTACAAGGACCCAAAAATTCTAGTAATTCCACCAAGAGTAAGCATTTTGTGAGAAAAAACTCCCTTTCAGGAAAAAACCTCGGACAGACCAGGGTTCTTGGTAGGCGGTGTCTAATGGTGCCGTTTGGGGGTGTAATGAATAGTGGCAATAACAGTCCCAATAAAAGATAATGGAACAGTGACTAGAAACAGTAGTTGTAGTAGTTCATGGCATAGCAGGGCACTGCCGGACGTAGCACGGTCCAGCAGAGCCTAGCAGGACGTAGCAGTAAACCGCAGAGCGTAGCAGGGTGTAACAGGGCATTGCAGGGTGTGCAGGGTCAGGGCCCTAACGGAGTTATTTAGTATGCAGGTCACAGGAGGTGTGACAGAACCCTGAGCTGCCCTCACCTTATATTGCGTTACATTTTATCTATTTTGTTACAGGAACAGTTTAATATGAAACATGATTATTTGCGTTTTTGTAAATCACATGGGAAGATTGTAAACCATCTCATGTCTGAACATGTAGTGCCTTTCTTGTTTTGTTCCCTTTCAGACAAAGACAGGCTAGCTGTTTCCAGTTTTCATGATATACTAACCATCAGATGTGGGAGTGGTATCAATCTTTTTTTCAGTCGATTGAGAACATATTCTCACTTGCAACGACAACCACAGTCAATCTACTGGCCACTGACCAGCTGCACTGGAGCGGTTTTTGGGGGTAAAGGACACCTCAACGGTGGTAATGAGAGAGGAAAAGTACTGCTCTTTCACCTAGTCGGATTTATCCTGTCGGTCTATCAGGATTGATCCAACGACCTCCCAGTCACAAGTTTGCTTCTCACACCTTTAGGCCATCTTTTCCCAGGTGTTATTGCTGACTGGTGTTTTAATCCAAACCACCATCTTTTTTCTATTACACTCTTCGCCTAAACTCATTGGCAACGGCCTCTGAAACAACCAGGAAAATTGTCAAATCTGGCTGGCGTTCGTTCTAAATTCGAAAGCTATTATACAAATTGTTGTGCATTTGTTTTTGTATGATATCATACAAACCAGTTCATGCAAATGCGTTGAATGAGCATTGTCTTACTCATCACAAAACTATATGATGTATGTTGTACTCCACAGAAAGCCATGGTCATGACTTTGAAGATGTAAAGGACTATGAGGTGGTTCGACCTGTCAGACTTCACACAGTCAGAAAAGACATATAGAGGTATGTCGTTCTGTTGCATCTGGTCTTGCATACACCTCCAAGCTATGGTTGTGATGTTAGTTATGGGAAAATAAGAATGAATCTTTCTTTTCTACAGCATCTCAGGCCAGAGACTATTAAGTATGCAATGACAGTGGGAGGAAGAGACATTGAAATGCAACTAGAAAAAAATAAGTAAGTTCTCATTTGCCTAAAGGCATGCAGTTGTGTAGTATCAGGCACCACAAGACACATACTTTTAAAGTAATCCAGTTTTTAAGAATTGCTAAAATACTGACATCTTCACTCAGCGACAGTGGTTCTCATGAGAACATTCTAGTTGAGCCAATATTTAAACAAGGTTTCAGTTCCGCTTTCTGGTTTTACTTCTCTTAAATTTTTCTCTTTTAATTTTTTTAATGTGTGAGTTTTCATGTTGTTGGTTGTTTACCATTAGACACACTAAAAGCAATGCCAGTTCTTGTGACCAACAATTTAGGTTTCCTATATTACCAGGTGCAATTGCGCTTACCCGCTGCTAGTACCAGCTCTACTCGGCTCGGCTCGACTCGGCCGCGGTGCCCCGTCCTCCTTTTTCCATTGCAGATTATAAGTACAGCCTCATGATTGAGGCGAGAGTGGCTGATCGTCCTAGCGACGCCACAAGAAACTGCTGTGACCGAACACGACACACACACATCTTCAAAGGTGTGTTGATTTTGATTCTCAGCATGTGGCTGTTGCCACATCCAGAAGACAAATGTAGTTTGAAAAGAAGCTGGAGGCAGCAAAAAAAAAACACTGCTTGCTAAACGATTTAATAATGGCGGGTTTGTTCAGGCCACACCCGTCTGCCGCTATCAATGACGACACAGTGATTAGTGACCAATCAGTAGTCTGCAGGTTTTCACGTCACCTTTTGGTATTGCCTCAGCTCGCTTGGAACCTCGACAGAGATGATTCTAAAAAAAAAAAAGGTACCAGGGAGTTTTTTTCATAATGGAAAACCAAAAAAGGCGAATAGAGTTGAGTCGAGTCGACCAGGTACCATGTAATGGACAAACGGCATAAATTTTTTATTCAGTTATTTTCATTCAATAAGAACATTTGTGTGTTTTCATAGATCCCAAAACTAAGAAAAAAAATTTAATTCTTTTCATTATCAGTGAATTACTCACAAAAGACTACACTGAAACTTACTACCAAGAAGATGGGACTCAAGTCACCACAACTCCGAATGACATCGTAAGTGTTTTGCATTTGTAGGTGTTTAGTTCCCCATTCATAAGATGTGACTAAAGTCTCAAATTAGACGTGGCTGTCTTTTTTAAGCTACGTGTCTTAAACGGTCTTAAAATGCTTATTAAAAGATTATGAACATGAACATTTATTTATCATGCCACTATGTGAGTAAATGCTAGATACCCTGTCATCATTGTCATGTCTTTTTTCAGGATCACTGCTACTATCATGGGAGCATTGTGAATGACAGCCAATCATCTGTTAGCATCAGCACTTGTGATGGACTCAGGTGAGCCTTCTATCATCTTCTCTTTAACTTTACTAATGAAAGTAGAGTTAAACAACTAAATAATGAAAATAGATTTCTAAAACAAATCCCACATCAAAATAACAAAAGAAAATTAATTAACTTCAAATATATAAACTAAGAAGACATAGTAATGTCTAAGCAACAAGTGAAATGAAAAGTAGATTATGCATTTGGCCATTTAAAAATTGCATCAAGATCCATCCGGTTATTGATTTTTAACCGATTTATAATGAATCGCTACATCCATACTACATTTACTATTTTAAATAACAACTTTACACGTTCATGTATGATCATCTGGTAGTTTATCTGCTCTAAAAAAAAAAAGGTTTTTGGTTCCACTCACTGAGGTAAGACTCAATGGATTTACTGTATTTCTGTCTCAAAACTATGTCTGTTAAACTAAAAGACTAAATGGCGTAATCTTGGTTTAGGGGTTACTTCAGAATGTCTGCCCAGAGGTACCTGATTGAGCCGCTGTCTGATGGAGGGGACGAGGGGGATCATGCGGTGATGACTTTTGATAACAAAACCCTCACACCTGCAGTGTGTGGTGTCACCAACACCAGCTGGGATGCCGACTTCGAACCTCCAACAGGTCGGAGCCGCTCAAGATCAGGGGTAACGCCGTTGCTGTCATAACACCCTCCAAAGAAAAGCCTAACACATCATTCAGTCTAGTAATTACATGACAAGACACAACACACCTGACAACGCTTAAAAGGACGAAACTAATCTACTTTATTCTTTTGTCCTCTAGGGTATATCTATTGTCCAGCAACAGAAATATGTTGAGCTCTTTCTTGTTGCTGATAATCGTGCGGTAAGATATTCACATGGAAATTTAATGTGAAAACCCAAAAGTAAAAAAAACAGAAAATAATTTCCGGACCTAATTTTGCACAGGTTTTTATAAATGACTAAACTTGTTGGTAAATCTTAGCACTTAGTACAAGCTCCTGGCCAGGATATGAATCACATGTTATTTTAGTGCTAAGCCCTTGGGTAATTTATCATGAATCCACTGCTGAGAAACCGGATGTGAAATACTCTAACATGACGGCATGGTGTTTCAGTATGTGAAGATGAAGCAAGATCAGACAGTGCTGAGAAAAAGGATATTTGAAATGGTCAACTTTGTCAACATGGTGAGTGGGGAAATTCCAGACCACAAATGACACTCTAACCACTGTCAGCTGAAATCTTTGGTGTCATTTTTGTGACTGCATGCAGTTTCTAGATAATATCTGTTGTTCTTACATCATAGATTTTTATATCCTGTGACGCCTGTATTTGCAACAATAGTCCTAAATGTTTCCTGATAAATTTGGTCTCCTTTTTGAAAGTTAACAGTGTATATGTAACCTTTCCTATGGTTTTGGTCCTGCTTGCTTTTAGGCATACAAGCCCCTGAGGACCTTCATTGCTCTGGTGGGGCTGGAAATCTGGTCCAATGGTGACCAGATTTCTGTGACCCCCCCAGCCGGGGCCAACCTGGATGCTTTCATGAAGTGGAGGAACTCTGAGCTGGTGCAAAGGAAAAAACATGACAATGCACATCTTATCAGGTCTGAACAGCCTATAATTGTGAAAATTAATATTTAAAATGTCTCTAACAATGTGTTTTTATTCTTTTACTTTTAAATACTAACTCCAACTGTTTTTCTGGCATTTTCTATCTCAGTTTCTAATTCTCGTTAAATAAAAGAAGCTGAGATCTCTGCTTTTCATTTTTAAATTACACAACCAGTGTAACCATTTATTGTTTCACAAGTTTAACCCCTTTGGTGCATCAGTTCTCAATGTACTATATGTGCAATGGTAGTTTCCACATCGGGATTGTGTAACAAGTGTATTTGCACATTGGAACGTAATTGTCTTCAACATTAGATTTGCTGTTACAAATTATTTAGTTTGTTCTTAAATTCAAATTTCAGGTAATTACAGAGAAGCCTGCATAATGAGTCACACACATTTTGTTCCAAGTAGCATTACAGGCCCTTAAACAACAGCCTGCATCAATTCAATCACCAAGGACGAGCCGTGTGAACTCAATAAGCTAAACACACTACACTAACACACTACACAACTTAAAAGTTATTTTAGGCATATCAGAGCTTCTGTTAATTCAATTAACAATGCACAGTGGCAATAATAGTCACAATAAAGATAATGATACTATGACTAGAAATAGTAGTTGTAGTAGTTTATGGTAAACCTGGGCACTGCATGGCTTTACAGGGTGTAGCAGGGCTTAGCAGGGCACTGCAGGGCATACAGTATGTATGTACTGTATGTATGCATGTATACTGTATGTACTGTATGTATGTGTGTCTCAGTGCTTAGTACCGGTATGTATTTGCAAGTCAAGTATTCAATTTTGGTATTGACGGCTTCCCATGTGTGGATGAATAGATGGACATAGGTATGGTTTTGTCACAATTAATGTATAAGTGTTTCTTCTCTTGTCATCCCTTATCTTTTAGTGGTATTGACTTTGAAGGCGCAACTGTGGGACTGGCTTTCATTGGGACTCTTTGCTCAGGTCACTCTGTTGGAGTCGTACAGGTAATTTGTTTCTAAGAGACAGAAAGATTTGTTCCATTTGTAATTTGGTTGCTATATCTTATACGCCATGTACTTGGCTGGTTGTAATGTTAGGCACCAAGGTATTAATATTTAGCCAAGCTAATGGCATGGCTCTATGGATGACAATGTCAGTTTGTAAAGACATTCCATGTTTCCCAGATGATGTATACTTTTTTGAGTTTTTCTGTAGTACCAACATGAGATTGATGTTTATAGTTTAAAATGCAATGTTTTGACAATTATTGCATGTATTGCCTAGACATTTTGGACATACATTTATGTTACCCCTCAGGATGACATGTAATAACTTTGGTGGTTCCTTAACCTTTCATCTAGTGCCACCATCTGGTGAAATTTTTATTTGTAAAAAGGTTTACAAAAGCACGCACTTCCAGACAATAAATACTAGGTGCTGGACAGAAGAACAAGTCAAAGATGGAATTAGAGTCTGGACAAAAAATGCTCCCATGAACATATATTTATTCAATTACCACCTTGACGTTCAAAAAAGTCACTTCCTAACTCTGCATATTTATGTTAGCGTCAAATATTTCTAAGCCTGTGTTGTCTATTATTTTTAAAAGGAAGAGTACTGTGTAACCCTTTTCACATGGTGATTTAGAAATTCTTCCAATGTAGCGCAGCACACATCTAGACTCTGTTGTGGGAACATTATTGTGGTCAGAAAATTGAGAAACAATGGATTGAGGAAACAGATATTTTTTTTAACAGAAGTTGGAAGGTGAACCTTGATGCATGCTTGCTTTAAAATAATGTAAAATGCTGATAAAAGTAACTAAACTGAAAAAGTTCCCCATCTCAGGACCACAATGACCGAGCCATTGCTATCGGAGCAACACTGGCTCATGAGATGGGCCATAACCTGGGCATGGACCATGATGACTCAAGCGCCTGTGCTTGTTCTGGTGATAGCTGCATCATGGCTGCAGCACTCAGGTAGGAAAATTAAAAAACTTTAATCGTAATGTGTTATGATAAAGTGTGGCAGAAACTGCAGTAAGAGTTGTTTCACAAGCATGTAAGAACCGAGTTTTCATACAATGTGAAATTTACCCCAGCAATTTAACACATCAAAGTCTGTTTACAGGTCTTGGGGATTCCTACCTATGTGCCTATGTGAAAAAAAGTTGTATCAAGCCTTTTGTGGCTGTAGAGGAAGCTGTGTGTAGTCTGGTAAATTGGATGAAGCTTCCAGAAATAAGGCTGAAAAATAAGTTGGTTTCTATAGAAGTCTATAGGAAAATTTTCTCTCTCAATTGTGAACTAGCAAACATTTTATAAATTAGTTAATGTCCTTAGTCGCTAGTTTCAAGTCTTCTTGATACAGCATGATGTTCATTTTGTAAATTATGGTCCCATTTATTTCAAAATAGACCAAAAAGCAGTGGATGCTTTAGGGTGTGGCTTAGGGTGACCAGACGTGCCCGGTTTCGGGAGACAGTCCCCGGTTTTGGTGACCTGTCCCCGGCAGGCTCAAGACAGCCAGAGCCAGCGCTGCTCAAAGCTCAGAGATGTTATAGATAGCAGTATTTCACAATGCTAAAATTACTGATTATTTACATGGAGTCTGGTGGGTTTGGCAAACGCAATTTTGCTGACTTTTGTGTTTTAAAAAGGATCTTAATCTTTAACAGAAAGGTCGACCTCCTTAGAAATCCTTTCCATAATGTTGTCAGACACTTAGAAGCACAGCTCAAGGTCTGTTTTAAGTTTTGCAAAAATAAAAACATGACGTGTTTTGGAGGTATATACACTTCTGAGCTAAAAATGTCCCCGGATTTTGTCTGAGAAATCTGGTCACCTTAGTGTGGCTACACCACTCAATCAGGACAGAGGCTTAGCAATGCTAACCATGGCCTTGTTTAGTGTTCGGTAGCATCTTGCCAACCAAGCTAGCTAGCTAGCGCTAATAGAAAATTTACAGATTTTCCATGTACTGCCAAATGTTGTGGTTTTGGATATTTCTGTTGTATGTTTGCACATTTATGTTTCCTGTTTTGTTTATTGATTATTTTGTGTTTGCTCTTTTTTCTGTTGTAGCCCATGTTTCCTCCCTTGTCTTGTCTAGTTGTAGTTTCTGTCTTGTGTCTTCCCGTGCATGTCTGTATGTTCTGTTTCCTGTTTTTGATAGTCTGGTTTTCTGTCTAGCCTTGTCTATTTTTACTTCCTGTGTTTCCAGCCCCACCCTGATGTGTTACACCTTCTGTATCACCTGTCCAGTGTTGGTTTGTTACCTTGTGTATTTAGTCTGTGTTCCCTTCGCCTTGTGTCAGATCATTTTGTGTAGTTACTGTCGGTGTGTTTCGTCAGCGTGTCTGTTTGTTTGAATCTCCTCTGTGGCTTTTGTGTTGCGTTTATTGATTTTCATTTCTCTGCGTTCTAATAAATCCTCAACTCAAACTTTCTCCTGCCTGCCTGCCTGCTCTCTGCGTTTGGGTCCTCTAATCCCCTGCATTGTAACACCATACCCTGAGATCCCTGTTTACCTGTTGGGATTATTTTAACTGGATGACTCTTGCCAGCTGGTTGAAAATCGGCAACTTCCCTCTTAACATTTAGCTAAGCGCAGCGCTATTGCAACCATTAATAAAACTGGCTTGGCCACATCATCCAGCTTGTCAAAAATCATCACGCCCTGTTTCAAAAAAACAAAGAGGGCGATGGACAAAATTGAGGCTTCAAAAGGGTAGTCCACAAACCGATGGGTGACATTACTGCTCAAGCCAAAGACGACAATTTTGAAAATGAAAAAAATCTAGGGGGTAAAGGAGTTAGAATGAAGTGAGCTTACCAGACGTCTGTAGCCCGCTCCTCCTCTTTGAATGAGTCTAGACATTAGCTAAAGAGGAAGGAATAAATATTATATCTATGGTTCTGCTGATTATTTGACTGTATATCATGAGTCCAACGGTGTTAAAAGGTGCAAGGCTAAATTGATGGAATACTTTTTCAACAGAAGATATTTTAACATGTCACAGTAGGAAAAGCACAGGCTTAAATAATAAAATGATAATGAAAGCATTTAGCAGCTTTGGTTTCAGTGTCCTCATATTGTCTTCCAGACTGTCACACTGGCATAATTTAGTGGGACCCTTTAACAACAGAATAATGTTGTTGCTTACACCTGTGCTTTTCCTCCTTTGAGAAGTCATAATGTTTGAGGTGAAAAATACTTTAAGAACAACTAGAATGACTCCAAAACAGTTTCCCTAAGGCTTTGTTAAAAGGCTAAGAAAATAATGTCTAATTGTAGTTTGAAGACTTTGGATTAATCTAGGAAAATGTGATGTTTCTTCCCTCAGCTGGAATATTCCTCGGACTTTCAGTAGCTGCAGCAGCAGCAACTACGAGAAATACCTGATAAGCCGCAGCCCCAGCTGCCTGCTGGACAAACCAGACTACAGAACCCTGGAGGCTCCTTCAGTCTGTGGGAATGGTTTTGTGGAGAAAGGCGAACAGTGTGACTGTGGCAGTGTGGAGGTAAATAAACTTAAGCATGTGATTCCTCTGGAGGAAAAGTATTATATTTCTTCTAACTTTTATCCTCCCCTTTGTCTCTCAGTAATTTATAAGCCTTAATGCTGTGCCTCAGTATTATTATGGTTTAAAATAGAGAGTGTTTGCAAATATACCAAATATCTTACATTGTAGCAATATGAAATATGTCTGACAGCATACTGAGTGAAATGCATTCCCTGTACGGATTTTGGGTCTGAGTACTGTATCTGCCTCCAGGCTATTGTTTTCTGAGAGTAAGCCTCAACTTCTTTTTCCTTTGTCTGAGCTTGACTCTTTTAGTTTGTTATTTTCCCAGAGCTGTTATGAGAATGAGGCTGTTTGACATGTACAAACACATTTCAAAATTATAGTCTATCTTCTTTTCAAAAGTGAATAGAAGCAGTTACAATATGCACACTAGCACAGTGAACTGATATTACATCTTTAAACTCTTTTTAAAGCTACATTGCGTAGTTTGTGTTGCCCCAATGAGAAATTCGACGTAATGACAACACTTTCGGCACATCCCCATGACGCAAGCATTCAGTGATCGCACACCATCCCCACCCCCTCCTCCACACAGTTGCTAGTAGCGTCCCATTCAATCAAGGAGGATACGGAGGATTAAAACAAATCATGATGGACTCTTCAAAAGAGATCATTATCTTGGAGTCTTTTTGCCCTCTCCGTTGCTGTCATACTTTTTCAGCGGTGACGCAGTAACTCACCCGACATAAATTTGTAAACAGGCATACTGAGAAATATTTTGGAGCTGATAGGCTTAATTAGCTTTGTATCAACTAATTTGGCTTGAATGTAACAGACGTTAATTAATAGTAAATAGCCGTGCACTATAGCTTTAAGCTGTTTGGGTTGCACATTAAGTACTGGATCTAAGAGCCGGTACATCAGGGCCTATTTTAAACCTTTAACGTTTTTGTACTTTTTAATTATCCTGCCTTTAAGAATAATTTGGACATACAGTATGTTTGTTGTTATTTAATATGTACCTTTCATCATTTTGAAGGAATTGCAAATCTTGATATCTGTCAAAACTGTTATCATGCTGATGCCTTTTGTACATTCCACCTTCACATCAGTTGTAATGTAGTTGCTTAACAGTTAAACAACTTGTAATTTTCACCAAGTTCATATTCAAGGGAAGAGCCGTAAATATGTTGAGACCTGCTTTTGCTTCTGCTGCTATTCAGCTGAGGCACAAACCCTGAACTCAGGCTCCGGATAGGCTTGGGTGCTCCTCGACCCCCCACCCCTACCTAAACAAAGGCATGCAGCAGGAGTGGCTTGTTGCTTTTACTATAATAACACTGGCAGATTCCCGCCAGTGTTATTATAGTCAACTAAAACAAATATGAGCAGTGGAAAGCATTTTTAGTCAAGTGAAATTAAATAAAAACTAAACCTTTCAGAAAAACTGAAACTAAACTAAAAGCAAACACACTTAAAAACCTCACTAAATCTAATATAAAATGAAATCAAAAAGTCAAAAATAAACTAAAAGAAAAACTTAATTCAAAGCCAAAACTGTTTTTCACAAGACAAAGAAAAGTTTTAAGTCATGACCCACAGCCCTTACCACTGTGTTTTTTTATGTACCACAGGCAGTACAATATACCGCAGACAAGTTATCTAAATCAAATAATATAGAAATACTCGTACCACAAGAACATTTCCAAGTCTAATGGGAAATAAATAGTTCTCAGAAACAGTCCATTATAAATTCAGTCATAGTGTCTGACAAGTTTCCACAGTTTACATTGTTGTTTTAAGTTAATAATGAAGGGGAAGGAAAGCTTGCTCTTATGTTGAAAGCAAAAAAAAAATCTTTTAAAAAGGAAAACACACTCAAAGAGTATAAAGTGTCTTTATTTTTGTAGTATTAAGTAAATACAGCAATGTCATAAATAAATGTTTTTGTGATTTTGTGTGTACAATTTACTCCATTTGAATGTTGTACGACAGTATATTTATTTAGTATTTTCAGTTTCATCGCATAAGAGCTCTTAATGGGACAAATATTTTATTAATTGTGTTATTAAAGTACAAACACCCCTTAGAAAGTATTAAATATGAATGTGAGTATTATGATGAAGTTCTTTATTAACTTCAGGTAATGTTACTTGGGAAATATTTCTGTTCTCAGGCTTTCCATTATATGGCCGTGAAGTTGGCATTCAATTTTATCCTAGGTGGTTATAAAAAGGTCTTAAAGGTCCCATGGCATGACTATTTATAAGTTTTTTTAATATTAATATGCGTTCCCCCAGGTTGCCTATGTTCTCCAAGTGGCTAGAAATTGTGATAGGTGTAAACCGAGCCCATGGTATCCTGCTCCGCCTTTGAGAAAATGAAATCTCAGCTGGGCCGATCTGGAATTTTTGAGGTCATAAGGGGCAAGGTTCCCTCCCCTTTCTCTGCTTTGCCCACCCAGAGAATTTAGCCCACCCATGAGAGAGAGACATCATGGCTTTCAAACGAGCAAAGTGGCAGTTGGTCGAGGCCACACCCCCAGCCTCAACCTTGCCCTCCCCCAGCTCCTCAAAAGCTACAGACTCAGAAATGGCACATACTAAGGAAAGCTCATTGTGGGACTGGCTCTAGTGGCTGTAATTCTGCACCAAATTATGGGAAAGAGACTTCAAATATGGTATTAGGGGACCATTAAGGTCTATTTAAAAGCATCTAAAGAGCACCATGTCATGGGACCTTTAATGTCTTAAATGTAACTGGGAGAATCCTAGGGTTAGCCTGGCTTGCGATCTAGACATAAGGGTCAAAGTACAGGCATATTCCTAAGGGGAACATAATGAGTATTGCGTTCAACACAACATAATAAAGAGAAGGATAAACAACAGCCTAATGAGTTCCATGTTGTCCTTATAGGAGTGCATCAACCCATGCTGCAATGCCACCAGCTGCACCCTGAAGGAGGGATCCCAGTGTTCTGAAGGCGAGTGCTGTATGGACTGTAAGGTGAGTAGATATGCATCAGCAGCTGTACATGTTGCTGTGACTTTTAGTTTTTAAAACCAGGAATCCTTTCCATGGCATTTTCCTTTACTGAGAATGTTGATCCAACTGTTTGATTTGCTACATCCCTCTAGTGGGGATATAAGGTATTACAAGTATTCTAAATGGAGTAATGTCTGTTTTTAGAAATTGGTGTTGTCCGGCAACTTTCGCACATAGAAACCCGAGAGAATTTCTACTCCAAAGAGTCCATCATGTTTTGTTGATCCTCCGTGTCGTCCTTGGCTATTAGCAAATATGTAGAGTGGGGCAATAATTGAAGGTTTCTGTCATGTGGATACAGACATTACTTAGAATTCCTCATGGGAGAGACAGAAACTACGCACTATAGCTTCAATTTCCCTTCCAACTTACACAAGTGTGATGTGAAAACATGAAACTTCCACTGCTCAGACACTGAGAATGCACTTTGAAAAATGAAAAATTAGAAATATCTGCATTTTAAATCTGTTTTTTTTCAATGAGGAGAAACAAGTATTAATGTATTTTTGAAATTTTGTTAACAATTTTTTTGTGTTTTTGTGCGGAAACAAATATATCAGACACAAGTTACTATTCCATGTTCCATGTTTTTATTTATTTTTCCGTCTCTGTGTAACGTAGCGTGTTCCCTGCGTCTCTACGACGCGTAATGTAAGACAGCCTGTAAGAGAGACAAGCATTATTAGATCATGGTGGAAGCATGCTGCATGCTTATTGGTTCACTGATGCTGATAAGATCCTTAGGCATTGAAATTTGGTATTGAATAACAAGGCATTTTTTTCAATTCTCAATACTTTAGAGGCAATTTGGTCGGTGCCTAAAAGGTTTTGAATTCAGTACCCATTCCTATGCTTTACATAGACTTACCGGTACACTTCTCTATCTATATCTATAACCTGATATGTAATGTGACTCCCATCTCCACACATAGTTAATATTAATGGATAGAGCATGTGTGACGTCATCCATTGGTTTGTGGAGATCTGCTATGAGTCGTCCAGTTTGTTGTCCTGGTTGTGGATGTGACGATTTTAGACGAGAGGGAGGACACACTTTCACTGATAATCACGTCATAGCCTCGCCCTTAAACAACCCCTGCTTTATCCTCAATTTTAAAATCAATGAGACCATAATTCAAAAAATTATCGTTCTGTGTTGCAAAAGACTTAAAACTAGCTATTGAGACAATGAACTCACTATGAAAATGTTTACTGAGGTAATAAATGTATTAGGTCACTTTCTCATAGAGTTCTACAGAAACCAACCTCCTTTTGCAACCGCACGTGTCGCCCCGTGTTGGAATTCAGATAGAATGCATTCATGTCTGCAGCACTTTGCCGAACCGGATGTTTTGTCCATTAATATACAGTCTATGCCTCCACACAGATCTCGCCTCGGTCCAGGGAGTGCCGCAGGCAGCAGAATGACTGTGATATGGCAGAGTACTGTGATGGGCAGAGCCCCACCTGTCCTGAAGATGTCTTTGCTGTGAATGGCCTTCCATGCGATGGTGGCCTGGGATACTGCTACAACGGCCAGTGTCCACAGAGGCCAAACCAGTGTCTCAAACTGTATGGATCAAGTGAGTTGTTGTGCACGTATGTATTATGCATTAGTTGTTTTGGTGTGGGTTGTTTTATATTACACTATTTTCTTAGGGAAATTAGATAATATTTGAGTTAGAGCGGCAAAGATTATTTGATTGTCAAGGATTACGTTCATATGTTGTCCATCCATCCATCCATCCATCCATCTTATCCGGTATCAGGTTGCGGGGGCAGCAGCTCCAGTAGGATATAATGGATGTAATGGATCATATGTTGTCAATCCATTAATTAGTTAGTCATTTTTTATTTAAAAAAAAAAAGTTTTTTAAAGAAACAACTTGCACGTCCAAATATTCTTCTGTGCAGGTGCGTAGGAAAATATCATCAACTTTGAACAAAGGTAATAATCCTACACTCTGCTCTTGCTATAGCATCACCATTTATTTACAGAAAACTAACGTTCCTAAACTAACGTCTCTTGTTCTAGTCTCACTTTGCCAGACCCTCCTCCACAGCTCGCTGTCATTGGCGGTGCTAAACTCCACACATAGCTGCTGCAACATAGAGAAAACTCAGATTGGACAGCTAGTCTAGCTAGCTGTCTCAATTTACCATGCAAAGATCTGAGGAGCAGTCAAAAATAGTCCTCGTAAATCAACGGAATTTAAAATTCCAACTCAAAGAAAGCACATTCACAGGCATCCGGCGGAATTTCCTTGTAGCAATCGCAGAAGTGGAACGCGAAGGATATAGACTACTCCTGAACAAACTGAAACCTTCTGTAAATAAACGTTGATGCTATAGCAAGAGCAGAGGGCAGGGTTATATCCTTTGTTCTAAGTTTATTTATTTTTTTAAACAAAAAATGTAGTAAATAGAAGATATTGGAGAACATCATTTTGGGTTTTGGAAAACACTGATCAACATTTTTCAGCATTTTCTGACAATTTATACACCAAAAACTAATAAATTAAGAAGATGACATACTTTATTAATACCGAAAGAGTAAATTACATTTTATCACTTTGTTTACACATTAATCGAGAAAATAATCAACGCATTAATCAATTATGAATATAATTTAGGTTAGGTGCAGCCCTAATTTGAATAAGTAAACTATCCTGCTGATGCTATCTAAAAAGAGCCTAAAGACATATGAAAGATTACATGTAATCCTCTCCTTCCATCAGGTGCTACAGAGGCCCCTCCATCCTGCTACAACCATAACACCAGAGGAACCTACTATGCCTTCTGCAGACGTCCCTCCAACGACCAGTTCATCCCCTGCCAGAAACAGTGAGTCTTCTGAAACCATCCAATCACAATTGTTTTGTGGGACGTTTACTTTGTAAAATATCTTAATTAACTCAGTGGTAGAGTGGTCACCTGCCAATCGGAAGGTTGGCAGCAGTCCTATGTCATGTCCTTGGGAAAGACACTGAACCCTGAGTTGCCCCTGATGCTGGGAATTGGGGTGTAAATGTGTGTGAGAGTTTATCTGATGAGCAGGTGGCACTTTGTACAGAAGCCTCGGCCACAGTGTGTGAATGTGTGTGAATGGTGAATGGTTCCTGTACTATGTAAAAGCACTTTGAGTAGTCGTTAAGACTAGAAAAGCGCTATAAAAATACAGTCCATTTACAAAAATACAGTCCATGTGGTACAGTTGAAATATTTGATGATTAGTATGTGTGTAGTCAGAGATGTTGTCATCTCAAATACTAGTGCAGTGCCTGTTGTGCCTGTTTGGAACGGGCCGATTGCTTGACCTGTGGTATCACTACTAAAACACTTCATATGCATCTCCCTTGTATAGGGGCGGCTGTGGTTCAGGTGTAGAGCGGTCGCCTGCCAATCAGGAGGTTGGTTCGATCCCTGGTCAAAGTGTCCTTGGTTCCTGTACTATGTAAAAGTGCTTTGAGTAGTTGTTGAGGTATAATCTATACAGCTATATAAGAAAAGTCCATTTACATTTACATTTATATCCTACTACTACTACTGATTTACCTGAATGTTGCAGATTCAGAATGTAATCACAAAATATCACAATGACAATGTGGAGTAATCAGACATTAGCCTGATGGACTCATGGCAGTGCCCTACCCACCTGGCCAGTTATGAGAGCTAAACAGCACATATCTGAGGCCACCAGAACTGTTTGTGCGTGTGTGTGTGTGCGTGCAGAGAGAGAGAGAGAGAGAGAGAGAGAGAGAGGAACTTGTGTTGGATCGTAAACAAATTTAACAATTCAGCAGAGTTGTTAATTTCCATACAGGATTAGTGGCTTGACAGTTAAATAGGGGGATTTGATTCGTGGGGCTATTCTGGCGACGGTAATGTTATTAGTTAGCAGTAGACTTAATTAGCCCGGGGTGAGTCTGATGAAAAGTGCTATATCTGCCCAGTTCAGCTCTGAGATTTTCTTGCATTGCACAGCGCTGTGAAGAAACAATCTCCGAGAGTACTTTATATTCTGCCTCTGGTTAGAAGTAGTGAATGTAGGCTACAGCTCACAGCAACCTAGTAATATATAGTGTCTGACTGTTATTTGTTCCTTTCCTTTCAGTAGCATACCGCTCTGTCTGCCACTTATTGTCTGGTTGTGCTTTGCATGTGTGGGATTCTGAAACTTCCTTAAATTTGTGAATTGTCATTCGTTTATTCAAAGTCAAAGGTGTATGTGACATTTTAGCTGCCAGCTCCACTGCTCTGTCTCTGAGTCTTGGTGTGAAAGGGGGGCTGGCCAGCGGCTAGAGCAACAAAAGCCAATGTTGTGCTACTTTTACCTACATATATTTAATGATATCTTTGGCATTTCTAATCCAAACAACGTCAGACTTGGCACTGCACTTACACGTGCCCCTAGCAAGACACCTGTCAAGTAGACACACACACACACACACACAGACAGACAGACGTTTCTGCAATTTATAGGTAGACGATATCAGTAATTTTCCTCCAAACAATTGCTCTTACTGCCTATTCACAAAACCACCTCTCATCGTCTAACTGCATCCCTTCACTATGGTCAAACCGTATTTTGTCATCACATCAACACATCATTTCACAGCATGACAATTTGCTCAACCTCTGTGCCCTTCCCCAGTCCTGCCAATTAATCCCAAAACAACATCATCTGAAAATAGCCCCGCTCTACACGCAATCGCTAAGTAATAATAGAATATAGAATAGAACAGAATGCCTTTTATTGACCCTATACACATGTACAACGAGATTAAAAGCAACTTCTTTTCAGTGCCAACATGTACTGCATGTAAAATAAATATAGCAACATGGAATAAAATAAGAAGTGCAAGAAAAGAAAAAGCGGGGGTAAGGTTCATAGTTTTGAGATGCTATATACATATATAAAATAAATAAATATGGTCTTATATACAGTGTGATATGCAGTGTGGGTTGTTGCATTATTTTAAAATTGCCCAATAATGGTGATCAGCTGCCGTACTATACTGTTATAATGTGATACAGTACATCAGCAGGCTCTCTGAATGAATGAATTCATCACTGACAACAAAATGGACCTCCTCTGAATCACCAAAACCTGGCACAAACCCCTGGACTACTTCTCACTCAACCAGATCACACCAACAGGATTCAGCCACAGAACAAACCACGCACTGAGAGACGGAGAGGTGGCGTTGCCACTGTTCACAGAAACGACATTAAAATAACCACCATCTCCATCTTAGCCACCCTGACTTTTGAACATCTCACCTTCAAACTATCTGGTCCCAGTCCTCTTGTTACTTCCGTTTTCACCCTTAGCATCCACATTCCTATAACAAAAGATAAGCGCAAAATCTCATTCAAGAACCTCAAATCCATAAATTCATCTGCTCTCCAGCTTCTCTTTCCAATTCAATATCTGCCTCCCTCCCCTCTTGGTGTCTGATGACCCAACCCACCTTGTGGACTACTACAACAAAACAACCGTCATTACTAAAACTGTCTCCGTCACACACTTAGCCCCCTGATACACTCCTGAACTTCATCAAAAGCTTGATTTAACAGTTCAGCTCCACGCATATACAGACTACCTTCACCAATACAAAAACTCCCTAAACACTGCCCGGGCCTACTACCACTCACAGCTCATACATCTCGGCTCCAACAATCCTAATACTCTCTTCTCTACAATAAGCAAACTTCTTAACCCCCCTGACAACATTTCTACAACCTTCACAACTCTTTTCTCTCATATGTTCAATCCAAAATCAACACCATTTACAGCAACTTGACCACCTCCCCTGCTCCTTCAACCTCCACACCTGCCTCCCCCCTCCACCTTCTCAGTCACTCTCTCATTTTTCTCTGCTGTCCCCTGTGGAGATTTTACATTTCACCACAGGTACAAACAGCTCCACCTTCATTAAGACCTGTCTACCATCCATCGCCCCCACTCTGAAACAGCTCTCCTCAAAGTCACCAATGACCTCCTCCTCTCTTGACTCTGGCCACCTCACCATTCTTATCACATTCAACCTAACTGCAGCCTTCGACACCATCAATCACTCCATCCTCCTGTCCCGACTGGAAACCTACTGCAACAGTAGTGGCACCGCACTCTCATGGCTCCATTCCAATCTCTCCAACAGACAACAGTTCATACGCATCAAGAACTGCACCTCCTCTGTTGCTCCTCTGTTACAAGGCGTCTCCCAAGGTTTGGTGTATGGGTCTTTCCTTTTCCTCCTTTACATCCTGCCACTCAAAAATATCATATGCAAACATGGTCTTTACTTTCACTGCTACGCTAATGATGTCCAGATCTACATTCCTACAAAATCCATCAACACAGCTACATCCTCCACCCTGACCAACTTCCTCACCGATATTCAAACCTGGATGCAAACAAACTTCCTCTAACTCAACTACAATAAATCTGACTTGATGCTCAGTGGCCCGAAATTCTTCACAAAGAACACCCATAACTTGGGTCTCATTGTCAACAACTCCACCCTGTCTCCATCCCTAGACATCCATAACCTGGGAGTCATCTTCAACAGCAACATCATTTCTGAAAACCACATCAACAAAATAACCAGAACTGCCTTTTTTCACCTCCATTTTGTGCGTTTCGCCATCAAAACTGGAAGCGGGTGTAACTCAAGTGTACATCGCCCAATCAGCTCAAAGATTTCTCAGGATTCGTATAGCACCACCTAGTGGCAACAGGAATTAGGCCTTAAAGTCAAGGTGCTAAACTTTAACAAACTCCTCCTAGAGATTTCATCCTATCAACTTCAAATTTGGTATGTGCCTATCGATGAAAAGTTATTAAAAGCTTGAGTGTTTGCCCAATGGTGTGGTCATGTTGTGGCGGCCATTTTGGACATTTATCAATGAACAAAGTTCTTGTTACTTGAGTGTACATTGTCATAATTATTACATTATACATTATTTATCTGCCCGAAATTCTCACGTTTGACAAGAGTCCAGGCCTGAGGACAACTATAGACAAAAATGTACTTTTGGTCATAGCGGCCCGTGCTGGCAACAGGATATTTGCCTTATATGACAAACAACATCTGATTTACATGAAACTTATAATGTGTGGTCTACATGTGATCCTGAGCTGCCCCTAAACTTTAAACAGCCCCATGTATACCTTTTGAACCTTTTAAGGTACAGTCTTGTGTGAGTTATCATTGAACTCAGCAGAGAGTTCCTTTTTGATTGGTGATGTTTGTCCACCGGTGACGCAAATACACGGGCGCATGGAGTGGCATCCGCTAGAAACCCAGGCGCGCAAGGAGGTGCGAGCACCTGTCCAACGTTGCTTACAGCTTTAATTTTTATTATTATTGAGTCTCCATTAGAGAGCAGTGTTTATGTATTGCACCTACAGTTTCAGAACTGTAGCTATTTTACTGTAAAAATGTGAGTCTTTTACTTTGTAAAATATCCATTTTGACTTTCAGTATTGGTATAGTCAAAGATGTCCTGAACTCAATATATCAGTTATTGTCTGGAATTATGAAGTAATGTCTTTGTTATGAAACAACTGGATCATGATTGTTTTGTGGTTAGTATCCTATCATCTACTGGCTTAATCTCTGTGAGTTGATTCTGAAAGCTACAAGCGAACCAAGTGAACAAAGTGACACAAAGCAGGGTCAAGGTCACAATAGTCTTTATCAACAATGTTCCACTTCCGGGGTTGATCAGGTGCTGCCGGAAATTCCGCCGGATGAACCTCTTTTCGGCTGGATGTCGTACACCTTCCTCTTTCTTTGTGTTGGCGTTCTAAACTGGTTGATTTAATGAGGACTATGGTTAACTGCTCCTCAGATCTCTACAGGGTAAATCCAGACAACTAGCTACACTATCTGTCCAATCTGAGTTTTCTGTTCCATGACTAAAACAACTTCTGAACGTCATTCTGTCCGAGGCATGGTGCCACCCAAGACGATTGTGATTGGTTTAAAGAAATGTCAATAAACCCGAGCACGTTTTTCTCCCATCACAGAATGCTGTGTGGACTAGCCAAACCCACCTCCGCAGCGCTGTGGAGAAAGGTCTGGCAATACCAGACTGAGTTCACAATGTTCTAAAGGTTTAATGAGATACACAAGAATATATATATATATATACATTTTCTAACAATCACTCCATATACTTCCGATGACGGGGAAGTAGATAGATAAGAAAGAGGCTCAATAGGAGGAGAATTGGTTCAAGGTACGTTCCGACAGATACATCTTCAGAAAGGAAAACGATTTATGATACAAATGAGAGAGACTTTATTCAGACTTTTTCCAGAATGCAATGTACAGTGCGTCTCGGCAAAACAAACAGCAGGATAGTTACTCTGCAATGAAGCCTTAATAATGTTGTTAATATGCAGACTTATCAAAGTTACGTATCTGTGTTGGACTAAATGTTTATTTGTTTACAGAATTATCAGGAATTAGCTCGGAAGTGAATGTGAACACATATTTTCATCCTCTCTTCCTTTTGCAGAGATGTGCTTTGTGGGAAGCTGTTCTGCCAAAGCAGTACTGAAAACCCAAACTATGGCCGCATGGTCAAGGTCGGTGAATGCAAGGCAGCTTTTTTTGCAGACTACACCCAGGACTACGGGCAAGTGGACACTGGGACTAAATGTGGGGCTGGAAAGGTAATACACATTTATTTTTCTTTATTTCTTTTACATCCACCTGTATCTACCATGTCGCAACACTAAATCTGTAATGTGTATCAAAATAAGCTATGTCTTTATCACTAACTGTTTTTTATTTCAAGGTGTGCAGCCAGAATGAGTGTGTGGAGCTTGACACAGCATTCAGAAATACAAACTGTTCAGCAAAATGCGGAGACCAATGCTGTAAGTATATGCCAACACTGCTCAGAGCTTAGTTTCATTTTTATTATTTAACAAAATAATGCATTAAAGTATTGAAAGTGTTGAAAACTGTGACCAATTTTCAAAAAGTTTCTATATTAAAAATTTGGGTTTCTTTTAACCAAATTGTCAAAACAAAAACGTGGATGGTTCCATACAATGCTCTTTACAAGTAACATAATTACTACAGTACTTCACTACTTTAATTTAATTTGGGCATTTTATTCAATTTTAAAGCTTTTGGAGAAAAAAGGGATAAAAGAACATTGAACACTAAAATTATGAAACATAACAGCACAACAAACTAAGAAAAGCCAATAATTATGTGTGGTGACGATAAAATGAAGTAAACATGTCAACTGTCTCGACAGCGAAATGGAAAAGAAGGACACAATATACACATTTCAAGTTGTTTGTCTAACCAAATAAGCTTTAATCCTAAATTTAAAGACTGTGAGAAGGAAACTTGTTTTGGAATATAAATCCACGTATTTCCACAGCGAGCTTTCCTGTGTCTGATAGAGAACTGACAGACTTGTTCTAAATCCTGTAGGAAATGCAAATGAATTTTCACCATGAAAAATGTGCAAATGATGTCCACGTCCGGTGTTGGAAATGTGTCAATTACTGAATTTGTCTGAAAAAAATCTGTTAACAGTTACATGTACCAAACCAGGCGGATACACACACTTGCAGATAAAATGGAAAGACTGTTAGAAGAGTGGGACTGAATGTTCCATCTGACTTTTAAATGAAGCAAGTTTGGTAAATTTGTTTGACTGCAAACTGTAATAAAAAGTTAATGAACAGGAACCAAACTTAGTTTGGATGTTGTGTTTATGGTGCCCTGCATTCTCAGAGCTGCTGCTGCATCTTGCCATTAACATAACATGTGATAACATGTGATGATGGCCGGATTTCTTTCAGGTGTGCAATCACAGAAGTGAGTGTCAGTGTGAGCCTGGTTGGATGCCTCCTCACTGCAATGTGAAAGATGGAGCTTTCAGTTCTCTTTCTACTGGTGAGACCTACAGTTGTTCTTACAGTAACCCACACTGTAGTGTAAAACAAGTATGTGTGCTTTCTGCACAACTATAATTATAATTCATTTGAATCACTCATGTAGCACTTGATGCAATTGTCGATTATTGCCTCCATTAATTAATTAGTTGTTTGGTCTGTAAAATGGCAGAAAATGGTGGAAAATGTCAAGAAGTGTTTCCTAAAGTCTAAGATGGCGTCCTCAAATGTCTTGTTTTGTCAGAGATATTCAGTTTACTGTCATAGAGGAGTGAAGAAACTAGGGAATATTCACATTTTAAGAAGCTGGAATCAGAGAATGTTTACTTTCCTTTTCACAAGAAATAAATCAAATTGATTAATCGGTTATCAAACTAGTTGGTGATTAATCAAAATTGTTGGATTAATCAATTAATTGTTGTGGTTTTATGTTGCACTACTGCATCCCAATAAAAGTGATTCATCTTTCATTTCTGCAGGAGTCACTGTTGCTATCGCAGTGGCAGTACTAGTGGTCTTAGGTGTCATTGCTGGTGTGATAGGATTCATTTGGAAAAAACGACAAAGCCCCATGTTGCCAACGTAAGTAATCATCCCCCTATTGCATGTCCTGGTGTGGCTATACTGTAAACTCACCTTTGCATTGCGAAAAACATCTTTCATTTTTTAACAGGGTACACACACAAAGGAAGCAGCCAGCAGTGGCTAGCTCCATTCCCCACCTTAACAAAGGGCCAGTTCCTAGTCAACCTATGCCAGTGCAGGTAATGTATTGGAATATAAAGTATTACAAGTGTTGAGTTTAGATACATCATTTAACTACAAAATGCATTCACTAACAAATACTTGAATTTTTAGGCTGGAAGGCCAAAACCCAAAATAGCTCCACCTCCGCCACCTCCGGCAGGGAACAGACCGAAACCTCCAGGCCAAAACTACACAGCTGCACGCCAGGTAACTGGGATTCCTTTAAAGTGTTCATGGGTCTCTGACACAGCTTTACTTGTTATTCACACAAACTCAAACATACTATATAGTAGGAACAGGAATAGTTTCATTACAGTTGGGCCGATACCAGTATCGTAAAAGCCTCTCATACTGCCTTAAATGCTGGTATCATATCCGCGAGTCTATACACCGATCCGATACCATGTAATTTAGCCCGAAATGTATGTTCTTTTTTTGTTAAGACTGATTGTCAAACTAGATAATAAAAGAAAGTTCTATGCTATTCATTCTCTGCATTTGATCAAATTTTACAAATAGTTCAACCTGATTGTTGTATCATTGATACAACAATGATAGCAATCATATCACATCCATACAATGATAGTTGCATACAACTGTTAAAATAATATATACTTTAATGCACTGGTATCAGATTGGTACTCAGTATTGGCAAGTTAGTTATTGCAACGTCTCAAGTTTCATCTGGTATCAACAATGCCGTTTAAATTGTTGTGTTTCTCCATGTGTTATCCACCTCTATCCTGTAAGACCACAGAAGAAAAGCGCAGCCATTATTTCTCCTGTTGCCCAAATCTGATTGGATGACAAGACTGTGTTCAGTAAACACACCACATGTAGCCTTTATGGTCAAATGCAATTAGGTCCTAAATTATTCTATCACAAACCTGCAACAGTAAAAGTGTATTGTTTCACTTTGTTTTAAGGGGAAAATAAGTTTGTTTTGTGTTGTTGTGGCTGCACACAAACTGGGTATAAATACACGTATTTGCTTTCTTGTCAAGAGATGGGAATATTAATACAGTATAATGTCTGTTTGCTAAGTGTGAAGCTACAGGCAGCAGCTGGTTAGCTTAGCATCAAGACTTAATACAAGTAACAAAACCCACCTACCAGCACCTATAACGCTCACTTATTAATGTTATGTCTAGCTTGTTTATTCTGCCTCTGTCACCTGCCAACAAAAAAAGTAAAACAACAAGTTTTTTAGGGAGCTTTGGAGGGGCTGCTAGGTGGATTGTGTTACCTTCAGACAGAGCAAGGCTAGCTGTTTCCACCTACTTCCAGTCTTTACGCTAAGCTAAGCTAACTGGCTGCAGATTGTAGCTTCAAAAAATGACTTACTGTTAAAGCTGAATCAATAACCAAATCTTTTCGGTTTGTCCTCTAGGCTCTGAGGCCAGTACCTCCACCAAAGGTCTGACTCACCTTAGTCCAATGTCCCCAACGAGAGGCTGCTGGAAATCTGGACAAGTTTCTATTAAAGACAGCAGTTTTGTTTACTGCAGTGCTGTCTGAAGCATGATGGAGTGTTCGTACCACTGACGTGCAGAGTGCAGGAGGGACAACAAGAGACTTTAAATTGTTACTTGCATGCCATGCACTGAGGACTTGTTATTACAGGGATGAACTTTGGGTTTTATAAGGCACTTTTTTATATTATAGGGTTGGGTGCGTGCAACTAGAAACAAACCCTGAACGTAAGCCATATCATTGTATACATGTTGTTATTTTGTCACTTGGTAAAGAATATATGAAAGTATTCAGAGACTGCAGTAATTTGTTAATATTTTATGTTGTATTAAGCCTAAAGATGTCCTAAACTGCTTTGATTAACCTGGTCTTAAATTTCAGGCACTCTGGTGCATTATAGTGCAAACTAATGGAATATGAAAGATTTCAGATGAAAACAAACTGTGGTAATTAGGACTGCATGAACCTTGCCACTCTAAAGTTCTGTAATATGCTACATGTCAGCATTGTTTGTTCAATCTCAAGAAAATACTGTCAAATGAGAAAATGCAAGAAATTAATAGATGGTGGTGATTTTTTGTTAAGAGATACAGTAGGTCTGCCAGATTGTAGACAATGCCAAAGCGTACCAAATTGAGTTATTACAAATCAGGCAAGAAGAAGAAGAAGGTCCTGTGTTCTGGTCTAGTGGTCAAACCAGCTCATTTCATTAAAATGACCAGACATTGAGACTACGTCTGCTCTGGTCACCGAGACTTGACGGCGAGCTTGACTGCAGTTTGTTTCTGTAATAGAAACAGCACGCTACAGTTTGCTGCTCTGCTGCAAGGCAGACTGCGAAACACCCCTGACTACAGGAGACATTGGCTCAGACTGGAGGAGTGTGTATAGTTGGTACTGTTTAGAAGTGGACTGTTACTATAACTACGTTCCTGTAACTAATTGGTTGGAACGATACTATATCCAAGCTTCAAATCATGACTAAAGGTGAAGGTGGTGTTTTTTATGTGACATGGCTTTAAAGGGCTGCTTAAATGTAGCAGCATTACTAACCAAATCCTTGAACAGTGAGGATACAAAGCAGCAAAAGTTAAGAGACCATTTCAGTACAATTTATCCAATATCTAAAAAAACACTGTTTCTGTGTTGTGTTAAAGAGGGCTGTAACCCAGGCGGTAGTAATATTGATGTTAGAAGGCCTCTGACTGAACATTACTCCTGTCCTCTGTGACAGCTTGCCCTTGAGCTAGGCATTACCCCAGACTACGCAGCTCCAAGCAAAAATGTCTATGATGTGTCACTTAAAATGTTTTGGAAACAGAAATGCTTAATATAAATTAATCATGGGAAAATAACTATTAAATAAACCTTGTTTTGTACAAATGCATTGTGTGCATTCTCTTAAAGGGTAACTACCGTTTTTTTCAACCTGGACACTATTTTCCATTTTTTGTGTCTAAGTGACTGAAACAACAATCTTTGACATTGGTCCAGTCTCTGCAGTTGGCAGCGGTGAAACAAGCTACAACCTAAGTTAATAGAGCCATTGTCCAGCTTGTATTTACTTTTACACAGTGTCTGACTACATTATAAAAAGGATTTCTAAGAAGGTCCAGATCAGGGAATTTGCATTCGCTAAATCCACCAGACTCCGTGTAAATAAACAGTAAATTTAGCATCGTACAATGAACTTCATTCAAAGTCACCAGACACAAAATAAAACGTTTTTTGGTTGAAATGAACACATAGTTTACCGACTTACATGTGAAAATATGCTGGCTCTAAACACGCTAAACGCATTGCTTTTTTAAATGGAGTCTGGTGGGTTTAGCGCTAGCGATTTCAGAGCTGTCTCTACTTACACCGAAAGGTCTCAAATAGATTTTAAAAAGGTCTATCTCTGTAGGGATCCTTTCCATAATGTTGTCAAACACTTAGAATAATAATCTGAGCATGTCAGCAGCAAAACAAGGTGTTTTGAAGGTAACTACAAGCTGGACAATTGCCCTAGTAACTTACATTGTAGCTCTCGCTTAAAGCCCATGTTGCAGGTTAACCACTGTTGATTATTGGGTACAAAAAGCACTCAAGATATGTATATCATTTTTAAAAATGTCTCCAAATAGTGTTAAAAGTTAGTTTTTGGTCATTTTTGGTGTTCGCGGGTTTATGAAGTCAGTTGGCGATGACGTCACAATGGGGAGTGAAGTCTCAGCCAGGCACTAGAACTACGGTGACTGACTGGGATGTGGAAGAGGAGGAAAGGCCAGCAGCCGAATAATTACGAACCTGCCAGGCGTGAGAGGGCAAATGAGGAATTGTCAAGATTGTGGGGAAGTCTCCTTCATTTATCTCCTTTATTTTAGCAACGCAGCAGTGCATACAATGACTTTACTTTTTACTGTCAGTGAATAGCACCAAGTGAACGTCAACATTTGTGACGAAGTGGGTTTGCTCACCACTTGTCCCATACAGGTCATTAGTAAAGTAAACACACAGTCATGTTAGTTTCAGTTCCCTTTTATTAGGTTGCAAGTTTAAACATGGTTTAAAGTAGTGATGGCAGTGTGATGCTGGAGCTCCGATACGTGCTCCGAAACCCTCAACTACAAATCTAGAGAACCACTGCTTCATAGCTTGCTTTGGTGCGGAAAAAATCATGTGACATATGACGTCCGAAGCAGCAAGTGCTTCATTGCCTGAATGAATCATCTGACTGGTTTGCGGTCCAATCAGGTGATTCATTGGAACGGCCTCGTGTCGATTCTGACAGGTGATAGGTTGAAACAGTTTTGAGCGCCTTTTAGTCTTTATAACCGCTCTAAACAATGTACAATTTGTAGAGTTGTCGTAGTAGGTGTGTTATTGCTCTCGAGTTGTTGGTATTGCGTTTGTGTTGGATCAGTATGGAACCAGCCAGGAAGAGAGGTCGTTCTGACATGTGGGAACACTTTCTGCCAGCTGATCAGGTGGGTGTTCTGGCTGTTTAATATGTAAAGTAGGAAAAGTAAAGTTTTACAACAGTAACTGTCAGTATAGTAGCCTTCTATAGCTATGGTCTATATTTGTGCATAACAGTAAAAAAACGTGAAGTGTAGCTAGTAGCTATCTTTATAGACTCAAGTTGCATTTTTATTTAAAAATTGCTTTCTTTACAGGTCCGGTGTTTGGTGTGTTCAACCAAGCTGAAGTATACCTCAATTAAAATCTCTGAGTGTTCCCCATCCCAAAAATCACCCCCTGCCATAGTTACACAAGCACACCCAACCTATGCCATATTTTCCCAGCACTCTCTCCTAAATAACACAAAAAATACATTTATCAATTTTTATTTGTAAATAGAGCATTATTCTCAGCCTCATCGTGTGCATCAAAGAGTTTCCAAAGGAAATATAGTTAAAAATCCAAGGAGATCTTAGCAAAGATGCTTCAGAACTGAAGTACTTTCTCCAATACTCCTCACTGGTTAATTTGACTGCAGCCTTGCTTTTCGCCAGGAGAGGTCGCTGCCACTGAAGCTTCGAGTAATGAACCTATTTTCGAACCAATTGGCTCAAGTGGTTCAGTGCTTCGCAAAAGCTTCATTTGGCCATCACTAGTTTAAAGTTTTCCTGTATTGATACTTACAATTCTTTGTATAGTTCCACCATGCAGGACAATTGTTTGGGGAGGGGCCGGCCTTAGTATTTCCTGTTTTATAGGAATAAGGTGGTCATGGATGACATCACCGGGCCAAACCAAGTAGAGGGTTTTCTTTTGTGGGGCGGCTGTGGCTCAGTGGTAGAGCGGTTGCCTGCCAATTGGAAGGTTGGTGGTTCAATCCCTGGCCCTGCAGTCCCATGTCTGGTCCTTGGGCAAGACACTGAACCCCGAAGATGTCTTGGAGTGTGAATGTGTGTGATTGTTTATCTGATGAGCAGGTGGCACCTGTACGGCAGCCTGCCACAGTGTATGAATGTGAATGAATGGTGAATGTATCCTGTATGATGTAAAAGCGCTTTGAGTAGTCGTTAAGACTAGAAAAGCGCTATATAAATACAGCACATTTACATTTTGTCTAGGAATGTTTATTTTGGTTGTTTTTGGTTATTGTATAAAAAAGGTATGCAAAATCCTGACCTGTTTTGTAGTCCGTAGGAAAGGAGGGAATTGGTAACCAAGTTCCATAGGTTAAAAAAAAGATAAAAGATTCAACTTTATTGTCATTTCACATGTACAGGTACAATGCAACAAAATACAGTTTTAGAGAGTCTCCAAGCAGCAGCTATTTAAAGCACCGCCACAATGCCAATGAGTTGCATCAGGGGTAACTCGGGGTTCAATGTCTTGCCCAAAGACACTTCGACATGGGACTGCAGGGCCAGGGATTGAACCACCAACCTTCCGATTGACAGGCAACCGCTCTACCACTGCCGCCCTATATGTGCCATACAGAGATGGCTAAGTATTAAGGTTATGGAGTAGATCAACCTGCCTTAGGATGGGATGGACTGAAGCAGTGGGGTGGTAATTGACAACCCTATATAAATGGTGGGATTTGTGCTCCTGGGGAGGAGAGGGAGGTGAGGCTGTGCTGCCAGGAACATGTGCCTGTTATTGCTACTATTAGTTTAATGTGCAACTGTCTTTAAGTTTGATGGGTAAATTATCTGTGTACTGCAGACCATGGAAATAAACTAATCACCTTTGAAAATGTGCAATGTTTGAGTCTGCCTACCTACCACCATCCTAGCCACTCTGGCCAACCTACCACAACATTTTCTTTCGATCTAGTGACTGTGATCATGTCGTTAGTTCAGATAAGTACTGGTACACTTATCTAGATATAGGAATAGAAGGCAGAGTGTTAGGCCTCTTCCTCCGGTGAAAAGCTGTCTATTTGGCAAAGCTGCGGTGGAGAGCGGGTGGTGTAGGGGAGTGAGCTTCCGGTCCTCTTCAGCTGATCCTCCGTTTGTGACATTTCAGACAGGAAAAACCAGCATGCACCAGTATTGTAATTGTTTATATTTCAAACATCACTGCAGGTTGATTGTGGGCCTACAACGCTGTCGTGTTGCTGGCTCAAAACTCTACTGCGAAGTTGCTGGCTGGTTATGACGTTAGCTATATCCGCTAGAATCCCTACAGGCTAACTATAGCCAGTTAGCTTTGTGTGTAACGTAACAACCCCCCCGTAAGCGAAGTTTACTATTTCATTCAATACAATCATGGTACAAAAGGTGCACTAATGCCGCATGTATGATGTTGACAACATGGACGCATATATAGGCAACACCAAAGGCAGTCGTAGTATTTACCTAGCAGGCTAGGCTAACGCTGCTGTGCTAACGTCCGGCGGCGTATCGCTAGCTAGCAGTCTAAACTTGTGAAAAGCCGAACAACAGCCCCTTCTAAGCTGAGTTTCACTTCCCTCCAATATTATTATAAATATAATAAAGTCACATGGACTTGATCGAGACCATAGACTGTTAATATTAAAAGACCAGAAGCCACATTAGGCCAGACCAGTGGTAAATACAACGCAGGCTGCTCTGTTATCTCCCCAATGTGACGTCATGCAATGCATTGTGGGGGAAAAAAGGAAACGCTGTAAAATTGTGCCTACTTTTCGTATTATATTCAGTTTTGCGATATCCAACACCATCAAATACAATGGATAACAGTTCAAATATTTACTACCAACAAGCAAATTGCACAAATTCGTTGCAAAATTAAACCTGCAACATGGGCTTTAATACTGGACCAATGTCAATGTCAGTTGTTTCAGTCTCTTAGACACAACAACATAGGGAAAGTGGGTCCAGGTAAAAAAAAGAGAAGTTACCCTTTAAAGCTGCATCAATTATTTTGTTTGTTTAAGTTTTGTCCTCATCGGGGCAGCAGAACAACCGGCAAACAACACTTAAAAACCTTTATTTGGAGGAATTTAAAATTAGCTGATGCAGCTTTAAGTAAAATAACAACCAACATGCAAGTTGAGTCAAATAAAACACTGTATTTGAATTTTATTCTTTTCTTTCAAGTGATACATCTACATAAAAGAGTTCATGGCCTTGCATGACAAATACGGTACAGTTTTTTCACCCCTTTTTACAGGTGTTATAAGATTCTAAATGAACACTTTCTTTTACATTCTGCGAGATATGTATAGGACCTAAAAGGAGGTCAGTATACTGTATGGCTCACCCAATAAAGCCTTACCTTTAAAACAAATTTTAACATCACAGTTATAAATGTAAACCGAAATACTTAATCTTCAGGAAGTTTTCCCAGAAGTCTACTGAACATAACGGCAAACGACAATATTTTGGAAATTTTAAGGATATCAAGATTAATATAACTGACATTGAATCTTTAATCATGTGGGACTGAAAGTCTCCTGGCTTCATTCAACATCCACACACACATACAGATGTTGACATGTGTGGCCGAGGAGGCATGGCACATGAGCGCAAACGCCTCATTAAAAAAATAAAATGGAAAAAAAAGGTAAATTCACAAGAGAAAAGCAAATCTTAAAGGTTATTTCCCCACCTTTTCTTGAGTGACTAAAAGACAACAGAATTACAGTCAGGTGTGTCAAAGCACCAGTTGAGTTGGTTGTTTGTCTTAGTAAAAGCAGGTGTTAAAGGGTTGGGAGTGCCTGTGAAGAGGAGTGGAGGTGGCGTGACCAGAAGAGAGCGGATTGGCTGAATACTTCAGAGCAGCAAAGCATACTCACACCAGCAAGTGCTAATGGACCCCATATTGGTATGACCATGAGTTGTAAAAAAAAAATAATAATAATAATACACTGCGTACGTATGAGTCAGCCATGGTTGAGATGATTACAGTACTCTTAGGCCTTGATGGACAGCTGTTGGTGTGGCGGCGGTACCTTTTATAGTATCATCCCTGCCGAGGGGAATGACTCAGTCCATTGTGTCTGTGGACAGCATCCTCAAAGAGCTGTCATTTCACTCAATGTCAAAAGTTTCACTTTTTGATGTGCACGATTATCCCAATTCAAAAAATATCTGCATTCTGTATAATCGACAGTAGATGGAGACACTGATACAGCTTAAGAAACAAAGGACAGCCGCAAAAAGCACACACCGTTTTTTCAGCGTCTGACAATGAAACATAAATCCTAACAGCACAATTCTGTTAAATACAATGAAATTTCCTAAGCAATAATGAACATCAGTCTGTTTTGAGGACAGTTTGGCCAGCAGGTCCTGGTGTTTTCTGAGCAAATATGTCATTTTTTTGGTCCACGACGCCAACTGAAGATATTTACTTATTTGTCAGTTGGTTTCTCGTGCTTTAATCTTCATGCACAGTGCTCAATCCCAGAGAGGCGGCTTAACTTCAGCGCTTCAGGAGAAGAGGTGCTTCCAAGTGCGATGTGGGAGTATTGGCAGGCTTGCTTGTGGTGATAGAATAAGACATGCTGTACTGTATATCCCTTATTTGGTTTAGCGGAGCGAGAACATCCTATTTGCCATTATGTGAATACAAGTTATAACCAGCACAGAACAGCAACCATCATTGCACACAAAGCATTAACCCTTAAATTTGTTAAAGGATTTGTGAACATTTACACTCACAAATTATAACACAAGAAGAAAATTGTTCATACTCTGGAAGTGAACAAAATACTAAACAAAATCCATTCAGCATCTTTGGAGGGGGGGGGGGTTCATCAAAATATATAAATAAGATTATAAATCTTTATTTAATTTCTGCTTCAAGTACAAAATATTAATTTGTAATAATTGTTCCAATATAATTTGCTTCCCTTATTCTTTATTTCACCTCTCAAGACATACATAATTTATCTTTCAACTGACACACATGAAAGCAAAGTATGTATGTAGTGCCAAAAAATGCAAGATGCATGAATGCAAGACCCAAACGAGAATGTTGAGGCTATAGTATTTGTACTTCGAATATTCATTTACCAAACACATGGAGAACAACAATAAAAAAAAGTTAAGTGACTAAAACTCCTGGATAACAAAGGCTTCATCTATTGGTATCAACTCAATTATTTTTTATAATTTTGATGTATAAGTTAGGACTTCAGTGTACAGTATACACTTGAACACTTACAAAATGTCTTCATTGAATGATTTGTTGCTAATAAACAATATATCTAATATATTTAATCCTAAATAAATATTTTTTTTCTCCAGATTACGGACATGTTTTTTCAGAAGCTGAAAGTGTTTTTCCAGCACTGTTGCCTCCTTTTTTTGTTGTTTTTATCTACCGTTGTGTCTGCTTCCTTTCCCTGCCCGACTGCGGGCAAGCAGAAGATGGACATGCAGCTTCAGTAGAGGTGACAGAGGGAGAGAGACAGAAAGAGAGAGTGGTTAGGGGCTATGAGTCATGGGGGTGTTGGTTGTGTGAAGATGGGCGAGCGGTGTTCCTGTTGCTTATCCATCAGTGCCGTTCTTGTTGGAGGTGGGGGTGTTGGTGTTGATCGTGGTTCCATCTGGCAGCTGGTTATCTTTGCGTGGCGGCATCCTCTCATTTATCCTGTCCAGGCCGCGTGCCTCCTCAAAGTTACGAATCTTCCTCGTGGGAGAGAAGCCTTGAATGGCTGAAGAGACACCAAAGGGAAGATGATCAGAGGCTGGAAACCCTTGAGCAGTTTCCTTACTCCTGTCGCTGCAAACATTTGCTGTAAACTACATTCTTTTAGCTTTTTTCATTAGCCGCAATCAAAAGGGGTTCCTTGTGGAATTTAACTAGCACATTACAGATGATCAGTGAATACAACGCATGCACAAATAAACAATGACTCCTAAGCTACGACAATAAAGCACCTCACACTTTGTAAACTTACGGTAACGTCCCGAAGCAGCCAAGGAAACCAGACATAAAACGTGTGCAAATAAAAAGCAAACTTGTAAGGGACTGTTCAGACATACTCTTCAATCATTTGAATTATCAAGATAAACTTAGAATGAACACTCTTGGGTGGAGGTTTTATAGGTGGATATACAGCCAAAGGAACAAGGTCGACAAGGGTACTCTTGCACAACCAGATATCTGTCAATCCATCCATCAAGCACGTGTGCTTATTTGAATTAACCCTAAATCAATGAAACAGGTGCCCCAACATTTAAATATGTGTTTAAGAGAAAAATAAAAAATTCATAAAGAATTGCAAATTGGTGTGATGCTGCCCCTCAGTAAGTTTATTGTCATAATAACCAGTAAGCTACCTAGCCTGACTGCACAGGACACACACCTGTGTCATTTGTATTACCTTGAAGCCAAGTGTTGTGATTGCGAAGTGTGAATATAAAAACAGTTAGCAAGCGCACATAGAAGTCAAAATGGGAAGCTTTAAGTAATGACTATGTGGTTTAAATAGTTAGTTAAAAGGACTAAAGTCCTAAAGTTTAGCTAAAAGTAAAAATAAACAGTTGAAATAATTAAATAATTAGCTTAACGTTCCAATTAAAATGTTGAAATAGTTATCTAAAAATAATGATTAAACAGCTGAAAAAGACAGATAAAACTAATGATTAAAAAGCCAAATTGTAATAGACAAACAGTTGAAATAATCAGCCAAAAGTAATGATTGAACTGTTAAAATAGATAGCAAAAAGTAACAATTAAAAAGTTAAAATAGTAAGCTAAAAGTAACAAACAGTTGAAATAGTTGGCCTAAGTAATGGTTAAACAGTTGAGATATATAGCGCATCTGATTATGTGCGCTGCAAGAGTTATGTTTCTGTTTACTGAATGCGTTATTCAGTGTAAATTTAACCGAGAATGTAGTTTAATGTCAGGTATGATAGTATATAAGGTTATTACTGTCACTCTGTTAAAGGCAGACGTTCCTCTGTACTGTCGTTACGCAGATCAGGGAGCTCTGATTGAGTCTAGACGGCACCATAGTTAAGTGGGTCAAGTTGTAATGTACTGCCCCTAGCAGCAGGTGGCAGCATAGCCACGTAATGCTGTCTATTTACTGAGGCCATTTAAATGTACTGTTTATGTCTAATTGTTTCTATGTTAACTGTTAGCCCATAGTAGAAGAAAAAAATATTTATGATATCATCGTCCATGGCGATGTTATACTGTAAACATCATCAACTGCCAATTTAGAGGACATCGCCCAACTCACCAGATAAATGTTGAAAAGTCTAGCTTGTGCCACTTTAAGCAGTGGTAGTATTAATTAAAACTTGGTAAAAAAAACAACATAATCACCGTAATTTCAATAGCATCAGAAAAAAAGGATGGGAACCAGTTATGCTGCCTGAACACACTGGCCCTTTGCTCTGTAAGGTTATAATGCAATCAGTTGAGGTTTTCTGCATCAAAGAAATCAGGACTACATCTTTTACATTTTACGCATTTGATAATATAAACAAACCTCCTAAGCTGAGGCCTTTTGAATCAATAACCTGCCATTATCAACTGGAAGGGGCAGACAGTGTAGCAACTGTGGTGTAACAGGATTAGCTTCTGAAAATATCCCAGGGAGGGATGTCCCTGGTTTTATCTTAGCCAGGTCTTAGCGAGCTTTTCCTCTGTGTGGGGAGCTACAATTAGCAAGACAAGCACATGTGACCACAGCCATGGCATTCTTGTCAACAAGGAACAAGGAGCAGGTCCTTAACCTGATACATAAAACTAGCCCTTTTGTAGCATGGGCTTAGCTTTTCTGATGTAAAAGACTCAGCCTTAGTTTAAAGCCTGTTTCAACTAAGGCTGGAGAAAATGTTTGAATCTACTTTTTAAATGTAATTGTTGCACCTAAAAACAGTAATTGTTTGTTTTACTAGTTTTAGTCTAAAAGCTTATTTTCAATTTATGTCATGTTCATCTTTTTGTATCTCATCTATTTATTGATCCACTGTCCCCAAGTTTATGAAAAGTGATTAAAATTTGTTTTTACAATGATGGAACCAAAGTGATACAACAGACACTGATAATGCAAGAGCAACCAGCCATAAATATACAGTAAATACAATAAATCAGTAAAATAAAAACAGTGGGAATAATAAAAGAACAAAAGAAACAATACAAACATTACACATTTTAAGGGTTGGGTAGTGTTTAACAGATGAACAAAATCCAGACATGAGATTTGAGCGTGACAGCCATGCGTACCTTGTGCTTTAGCTGCCTCAATCGTTGCTATGTTAATGAAAGTTGAGGAAAAGGGGAAAAAGGGAGTCATCAAAGACAGCCAGAGACAGCAAATACAACAGTAATATCAAATAGGTGAACCCCGGTGTGATAAACAGAATAGCAGAATATATGCCAACACTCATTATTGATACAAACTCACAGCAGCTGTAAAAACGTAATCAAAACATATTAGTTAATGGGTGGGAAGGTTAGAGGGAAGAAGCCTGTTGGAGATTTAAGATGGTGGTTTTAAAGGGTCAAGAGGTCTTAGGTGTTGATAGCTGAGGGGTGGATTTGGCTGTCCACTAAGAGTCCAAGGCAGTGGCGAGATACGTAACAATGACCATGCTCAGGATGTCACAATTGTACAGTGCGACCTTACACAAAGGGGAAGCTGCAGTACACATGCAGTCAGATGTTCTTTTCAGGCCGGAACAATCCAGCGTTTTTCCTATTCATTCTCAGCAGCACACCGCCATGAGGCCATGTCTGTGGTGAGTTCACGTCTGTAAAACAGTAGTCTCGCTTTGCCAGATCTTCCTCCACAGCGCTGCTTTGCTAGTTTAATATTGATGCAGTTGTCAATTTCCCATCAATTTGCTATTTAGACGCCCACATCTAAATAGCAAATGAACCTGCACCCATCTGTGCGCCCATGTGTCTTACAGGGAGGTGTATTCAGGTGCTTTCTTGGGTATTGCTATCTTGAGGCTGCAGTCAATAGCGCAGCATTTCATTGTTATTTAGTGAAATGCGCCTAGGCCCGTGCACTGCACGCACACACTATGTTGTTACACACACAGCAAAAGATAAATATTACAATGTGAAATAGTATTATGAGATGATCTGATTGCGCCCTTTCACAGATCATTTTCTTGTCTTGAAAATCTCTCCTTCCTGCTTAGCAAATCCGCCATCATTATTATTATTATTATTATTATTATTATTAAGGTACAAACGCGCCTGGCTTTTAAAGGGAATGGAAGATGACAGTCTGATTGGTTTATTGCATGTTACACCCAAAACACACCTATGATTAATTAAAGACACTAAGTACAACCCTTTTGAACCATGCGCCTGAAGCACGGACCCTTTTTTCCCCGTTAAACTAGCAAATATGGAACGCACCTGCACCCGGCGTTTCACACAGTGCGCTCAAATTGTTAAAATAGGGCCCGAAATATCTATAAAAGTGAGTTTTAGTTACTGCACTGTATAGTTGATAGAGTTCTCCCCCCCCGTGTTCCCTCCTTTTTGGATAGGCAGGTGTAAAGAATATGAATCATCTAATTAAATCTTTAAATGAAGAAAATCATCTAAGTGCATGAATAATCATTTTTCAAAGAAATGGCTGTGCATTTCAGATGAATGAGAGCTGTATTAAGATAGCAGCCGGCAGATGCTGAATTGTAACTGCAACCCTTTGTCCTTTTGAGCAGTTGATTATGAGGTGCTTTGTTATTGGTGACACTTGGAAAAAACACTTCTGGTTGTCGGCAAGCCTGTACTGAATCTTTAATGTCCTTAAACCGGTAAATTTAAGGGCTGGGTTTATGGTGTTTCCTCTCATGGAACCATTGCAAATATTGCTATATTTTTTGTACTATGGCCACCTAACTTTACTCAAAAATATATTTTATATTATGCCACTTTACATTCATTCAGTACTTTTTGCACATTGTCTGTTGTTTGCCTGTTGTTTGTTTGTTTGTTTGCATGTTTGTTTTTGTTTTTTGTTTATTACTGTAGAGTACTGCTGCTGTAATAAGGGAATGTCCACATTGTGGGATGAATAAAGTATTATCTAACCAGCATTCAAAGATCAGTGAGTAGCTTCAAATGCAAAGTGAAAAATCATTAGGTATGGACAAAAATGCACAATCACTTGCCTTCCCTTTGATCAAACCGGCCTAGCTGATCTGAAAGCTGTGGCTTGGGGAGTGGACATGCACAATGACTTTCTCCAAAAGGTCACCAACATGTGGTTTCTCCTTCAATTGCTCTGTAACTTCTGTGAGCCTATGGTGTGACAAAGTGTGACTCCCAGCATGTCCTCTGGTGGGCCAGGCCAGGCACTGACCTTTAGATCAGAGGTTCAGTAGCCACTTCCAGGTGACAGGCGGATCTCCTCAACCAGCCAGCCCAAAGCTGAGCCCAAAAACTTTTTGTAGCATAGACGGGGGCTTGAGTCAAAGTCTAGCCAGTGCTTCCTGTGGTGGGCAATCCGTCATTGATCTAGAACCCATCAAAGGGACTTGCTGAACTGGATGTCAGGATAGACGGCAGTGTTTCTGCCAACATTTTCTGCCATCAAACTGTAACTGCACTGGAAATAACATTGATTTATTTACTTTTGGCAAGTTCTTTGCAGGACTATGAAACAAACAACTGATTTCCTACTTTTTTGTTTCAGCAGTATAAAAGTGTTAGTATGGTTTCTTTTAGCAAATACAGCCATGTTGACCTCTACATTTTTGCAACGATCATTATTTAATACGGAAGAACAGCAGAAGAAGCAGCTTCAAGTTATTTATCTTTTTCTTGAAGGAATAGTTGAACATGTTGGGATATACACTCGTTTGTTTTTATAACAGAGCGTTAGATGGAAAAATCAATACCACTCACATTACACAGTAAATAGATTATCTTAGCATAAAGACTAAAAAGAGGCAAACAGCTAGCCAGGCTCTGTCCAGAGGTATAAACCAGTGATACTCGTTGTTCTACAGTATTGTTTTTACCCGGAGAATGCAATTTGTCCGGACCTGAAGGGGGCAGTGTATATGCGTTACACCTGTTCAAATCTGCCCATAAATGCTGGAGAAGAAGAACGCTTGTCCACCAGAGGGCGCTCTACAATGTCCCTGTTGGCAACAAGAGGTTCCTCTGTTCTGTTGTGACAATAAAACAAATTATTATCATTATTTTAGTGAGAACTCATAAATAATGTTTTGTAACGCGTTTCTGGATTTTTTATATATATATTGTGTAACCAAATTTTTGTATCGGTATTGGCCTCAAAAAACCTTTATCGGGCGGGCTCTTCATTGTAAGTGTGTGGGTGTGTGTTTGTGTGTGCAAGTGTCGACCCACCCCACCTTCTACGTGCAGACAGCAGAGAAACAGAAGAAAATAGCTGCAGCTTTACCAAAATGAAAACAGAACTATTTTGGTACCAACATTTACCCGCCATGTGGCGGATAGCCCTCTGAGATTTACAAACAGAAATTATACCCGCATTTGGCGCCTGGCGAGTGTTCATTTCAGACCCTGCAGATTATACAAACATGTTACTTTGTCTGCTTTAGAGGTGCTGGTAGGCGGATTTTGTCACCTTTTGACAGATCTAGGCATCAATCATCTAACTCTCAGTAACAAAGCAAATAAGCAAATTTTTAGCTTCATGACTTCATTGATTGTCTTGTATCTTTCATTATGGTGGCTATGGCTTATAAAGAAGAAAGTGGTATAAATAGTGTTACTGCTTTGCAATTACCTAGTACCTTGTGTATTCTTCTGTATTAAGGTGCAAGATAAGCAATTAATCATGTACAGTAACACCACCTCTTACCATAAAGACATTATAAAAGGTTTGCTCACGGCAAATAGTTAAAAATATTGCTGTCATACGATAAAAATATTTAATTGTGATTAATCGTATTAATGTCACAGTTAACTCACAATTATACACATTTTTATATCTGTTCTAGATTTTTTTTGTCCCATTATTTTTTCTCATTTTAATGCTCTTATCAACATGGAAAAGTGGATCGGCTTGCTTTTTTTTTATTGAAAACAACCTTGGCATATTGTAGTGTTAATTTTCACACGTAACATGAAATCAAATAATCAAATAATCTTTCACACAATGAGTTTAATCATCACAGGATATTCCAACCAAAAAATAATTTGACGAGGAGAGGGGGTGGGGGGGCGGGGGGTAATTTGGCCTCAAGCATGTGAAAAAAGCTACAAAGTTTGCTAGACACTAATCTCGCAATAAAAAATGTCTCCATTAAAAGGGGTTTGAGTTAACGCCGTAATTAACACATTCAACTGACAGCACTAGTTAAAAGTAAAAAAAGAAAACTCATGCTTTGTGATAAGGTGACAAGGGGGTAGGAAATTTCCTTAGGGGTGTAGGTTGTGCTAAATGGGAATAAAAAAAAAAAAAAAAAGTATAAAACACACTTACCAGTCTGTAAGGTCTGCTTTCCCCCTGACAACACTCCCACAGGAAGAGTTCCAGTTGGGGTGAGGCCTTTGAGTGTTAACACATTCTCGCTTTCCTCCCTAGCCCACAAACAAAACACAGCCACACACAGTATACACATTATATTTCAGCAAGGAGGGCAGCATGCACACCTGGTGTCTACGAGGCTGTTCTGTAACCAAGAGGTCTTAAGTTTAATCATCACTGGATATTTAAGCCCTCTTCACAAAGTGATTGCCTGTCAACTCTAAATGCCTCGTAGCAACATCCTAACATGTGTTATTAAGTTCTGTAAGTGGGTTAGTGACAACTTTCTTTGTTTTTTTAGGATTGCTTACAAGTGTTAAAAATTTGTGTGAACACACTTTTTATGTTAACATGTGCATTTTAATAATATCCATCTTTTTCTCTCTCTTCTGAGTTGAAACAAACTGGGGATAACTGAAATGACTTCTAATAACTATTCAAATGTATTCCTTAAATGTAAACATGACATTTTTTTCATCTCGCAAAGGAATTAGGTCAAATGTCAAACTTATTTTTTATTGAATACCTTTTTAATCCATTGAACCATATGCACAGGTCTCAATGACAGGCTGCTCTACATCTTGCCTACTTACAGCAGTGTGACAAGGTAGCAGCAGCCGGATTAATCTTGAATAATGTCTAATGTCATTATGCAATCTAGATGCATCGTGACTCATCTTGTGCCAGCTCATTAATCCTAGCAGGGCAGTGTTGTGCATTGTGCACTCAACTGACTCCATTTATCCCCCCGCCCCCAACGCTCCTGTGTTCTTGGCCCCATGGTGACCTGCAATTCAATTTGTTAATTTAAACCCACACCCCACTGCGCTGATTGTGATCCGTATGTATATGTAGAGAAGCCTTTTCCCGTTAGAGTGTTATCATGAGAAAGGAAGAGATACATCAAAGAGAGAGCATTAATGACAGGGTCAGACCTGAGGACGGAGAAGACTCGGGCCATTTTCCCCACAGCACGAATCTTGTTTCGGATGACCTCCTTACGCATCGCTGAGGTTCCACCTGAAACAAGTCCAGAATGTAGGGTTAAGACAATTTACCACCTTGATTATATTCAATACTGCTTTCCCTTTGATTTTCTTAGCACTTATTAAAGTGAATAATATGTTGTAGAAAAAGCTAAGTGGGAGGAGAAGTAAGGACAATACATTGATACATGTGAGATGAACTGAGGGTTTAATGAGGTGTTTCATAGCACAATGATAGCATAGCGGTTGTAGTCCGGGGAGCAGAACTCCTTCATCAACACCAGACGTGTGGTACATAGTGCTGGAGCTAAATCCTGCTCCAGTCTCAGGGTTCAGTCAATTAGTAGTCAGAATCTCAGATGTTGATGTGTGAATCCTTTTTATTATGTAGAATATATTCTAGAGGCAAAATACAGAGATCAAGCTATCACAGCTCTCCTCCAATTTTGTCTGGCTCTTTGGCTCTTGCACCCCTGGTCTTATTCACTAAGGGGGGGGGGGGTCTCTAGGCCAGAGTGGTGTGGTGTGTTTGTGTGCTTATTTCGTTATCTTTTCAGTTGATCCCAACAATAGACACTGAGGTGTGTAAATCGCCTCACATGAAACAGCTCCCAGCATTTTATGCCCATTTACTGTGTGCTGGGACTAATTTTCAATTCATCCAAATTAAAAACAGAAAATGCAATTTACTGAATTTAAAAAAAAACAAAGAGAATGTTGGAGAAAATCTACAACCCATGCAGATGTGCATAGATGAGCAGACTTACTATAGTAAAGCGTCATTCTGTAATGACATGCATCATTTTTGTGAAATATTCCTGTTTTTCCACAGATTTTTTTTCTTGCCAGAATGGTAATGTCTAAGAAACAGTATTTTTTTTTTTACCATCATAGTACCCTGAGATTATAGACTAAAACTTGGGTATTAACAATGACAAGTATTAATATAAATGTGTTTGATTATTATTTAATATAAATGTATGCTCATCACCAAAATAAAAATGTATTAGGGCCGTCACAATCATATTTACCATAACAATGTTTTTGCTTACCTTCATATAGGTCATCTCCCTCTGACATGAGCTCATCATCAGAGCAAATGTTCAGGACGTTCACCAGCATCTCTGTCACTGTGGGGGAGAGAAACCACATTTAACTTGTGACTGGTACCAACCCATGTGTAAGGCAGGGTTTGTGTGACAGTGACTGACTTCCTGTTGGACTTTAAGGGCCTTATCTTGAACCCGGCGAAGCGCAAAGCCCAAAGCAAGTGTCTTTCTTAGTTTAAGACCGACGCTATTGTCAATCTCCTGTCCAACGCCCACGCCATTTAAATAGCAAATGCACCTGCGCCCATCTGTGCACTGTGATCACGCCATTGTCCAACAAAAACCTGATCTGAAGTCAATAACGCAGTATAAGTGTAAGTAATAGCATTAGTGAAATGTGCCTAGGCTCGTGACAGCGCGAGCACACTATGCAGCACACATCATGCAGCAGCACACAAACACGCAGAAGATAAAAAATACAAATATTACGGTTCAAATCGGCCATTATAATAGCAATGCGCCAAGGTACAAACACGCCTGGCTTTTAAAGGGAATAACAGTCGACACTTTGGTTTATTGCATGTTACGTCCAAAACACACCTATGAATGAAGACACTGCGGCTGGAGCACGGACCCTTTTTCCGCTGTTAAACTAGCAAAAGTGGACTTGTACACACTCTAAATGCATCTGGAGTGTCACGCTGTGCGCTTAGATTGTTATAATAGGGGTGTTAATCTTACATTTTCAGTTACAGATGTCGATGTTTCTGAAAAACACATTGCCACACTTTTCAAATGTAGTACAGTGAGGAAAATAAGTATTTGAACACCCTGCTATTTTGTAAGTTCTCTCACTTAGAAATCATGGAGGGGTCTGACATTGTCATCGTAGGTGCATGTCTACTGTGAGAGACATAATCTAAAAAAAGAATATCCAGAAATCACAATGTATGATTTTTTAACTATTCATTTGTATGACACAGCTGGAAATAAGTATTTGAACACCTGTCTATCAGCTAGAATTCTAACCCTCAAAGACCTGTTAGTCTGCCTTCAAAATGTCCACCTCCACCCCATTTATTATTCTAAATTAGATGCACCTGTTTGAGGTTGTTAGCTGCATAAAGACACCTGTCCACCCCATACAAACAGTAAGAATCCAACTACTAACATGGCCAAGACCAAAGAGCTGTCCAAAGACACTAGATACAAAATTGTATACCTCCACAAGGCTGGAAAGGGCTACGGGGAAATTGCCAAGTAGCTTGGTGAAAAAAGGTCTACTGTTGGAGCAATCATTAGAAAATGGAAGAAGCTTAACATGACTGTCAAGCTCCCTCGGACTGGGGCTCCATGCAAGATCTCACCTTGTGGGGTCTCAATGATCCTAAGAAAGGTGAGAAATCAGCCCAGAACTACACGGGTGGAGCTGGTCAATGACCTGAAAAGAGCTGGGACCATTGTTTCCAAGGTTATTGTTGGTAATACACTAAGACGTCATGGTTTGAAATCATGCATGGCACGGAAAGGTTTCCCTCCTTCCCTCAGTTAGAGCATTGAAGATGGGTCGAGGCTGGGTCTTCCAACATGACAATGACCCAAAGCAAGGGATAAGCAAGGAGTGGCTCTGTAAGAAGCATATCAAGGTTCTGGCGTGGCCTAGCCAGTCTCCAGACCTAAACCCAATAGAGAATCTTTGGAGGGAGCTCAAACTCCGTGTTTCTCAGCAACAGCCCAGAAACCTGACTGATCTAGAGAAGATCTGTGTGGAGGAGTGGGCCAAAATCCCTTCTGCAGTGTGTGCAAACCTGGTGAAAAACTACAGGAAATGTTTGACCTCTGGAATTGCAAACAAAGGCTACTGTACCATATATTAACATTGATTTTCTCAGGTGTTCAAATACTCATTTGCAGCTGTATCATACAACTAAATAGTTAAAAAATCATACATTGTGATTTCTGGATTTATTTTTTTAGATTATGTCTCTCACAGTGGACATGCACCTACGATGACAATTTCAGCCCCCTCCATGATTTCTAAGTGGGAGAACTTTCAAAATAGCAGGGTGTTCAACTACTTATTTTCCTCACTGTAAATGGGCTAACACATGTAAAAGCATCAACTTCATAGATAAAGAAAATCTGGGTCTGTATATTACTTTGCACACAGAGTCAGTGAACCATAGGCAATTCAATAAAGAGCTTTATTTTTTTAAATCCACATTTTCCAATTAAATAACAAACATACCTTTCTCTCCAACAAACGGTAAAGACCATGTGAAGACATCCATAAAATTGGGCAACCAGTAAGGGTGGGGGGAACAATTGAATTGTCGGATGTTCATCACGTTGTTCTCATATTTTAATACAGCAGCTAGGATTGACAGAGGAAAAGAGATGGGAGGAGAGATTCAAGGACTGGTAAATACAAGAAAAACAACAATGAGAGTGATGGGAAAAAGAGATACCTTTGTTGTTGTAGACATCTAGGTAATTTGGAGCTGAAAAGATTGTGATTAATGAAGGGAAGCCTGTGGTCTGGCTTTTTCTGTACATACGATACCTGTTGGGCCACAAACAAAATAAAACTAATCAACCATGTTATAATATGCTAAAAATGAATCAAAAAGTTGTAACCCTACTTACCCTGCATCCTGTGCTTCATGGGCTCTTATTACTGACAGCAAGTTATTATTTACCAAAAAGTCACAAACTGCTGAGTAACTGCAAAGAGAAAGAAAACCAGAAAGAGAGACAGACTTGTTAAAACACTTGGACATTCGGGAGTTCAAAGCTTAATACCAACTTAAGCAATTAAAGGAAGAGCATGAGGTCACTTTTGACTTCATCAACGGTTGTTTGCAATGGAAATACACACACATATATATATATACAGTGAGGAAAATAAGTATTTGAACACCCTGCTATTTTGCAAGTTCTCTCACTTAGAAATCATGGAGGGGTCTGACATTGTCATCGTAGGTGCATGTCCACTGTGAGAGACATAATCTAAAAAAAGAATATCCAGAAATCACAATGAATGATTTTTTAAATATTTATTTGTATGATACAGCTGCAAATAAGTATTTGAACACCTGTCTATCAGCTAGAATTCTGACCCTCAAAGACCTGTTAGTCTGCCTTCAAAATTTCCACCTCCACTCCATTTATTATCCTAAATTAGATGCACCTGTTTGAGGTCGTTAGCTGCATAAAGACACTTGTCCACCCCCTACAATCAGTAAGAATCCAACTACTAACATGACCAAGACCAAAGAGCTGTCCAAAGACACTAGAGACAAAATTGTACACCTCCACAAGGCTGGAAAGGGCTACGGTTCCCCTGCTTAAACCAGCACACGTCAAGGCCCGTCTTAAGTTTGCCAATGACCATTTGGATGATCCAGAGGAGTCATGGGAGAAAGTCATGTGGTCAGATGAGACCAAAATAGAACTTTTTGGTCATAATTCCACTAACCGTGTTTGGAAGAAGAAGAATGATGAGTACCATCCCAAGAACACCATCCCTACTGTGAAGCGTGGGGGTGGAAGCATCATGCTTTGGGGGTGTTTTTCTGCACATGGGACAGGGCAACTGCACTGTATTAAGGAGAGGATGACCGGGGCCATGTATTGCGAGATTTTGGGGAACAAGCTCCTTCCCTCAGTTAGAGCATTGAAGATGGGTCGAGGCTGGGTCTTCCAACATGACAATGACCCGAAGCACACAGCCAGGATAACCAAGGAGTGGCTCTGGAAGAAGCATATCAAGGTTCTGGCGTGGCCTATCCAGTCTCTAGACCTAAACCCAATAGAGAATCTTTGGGAGGGAGCTCAAACTCTGTGTTTCTCAGCGACAGCCCAGAAACCTGACTAATCTAAAGAAGATCTGTGTGGAGGAGTGGGCCAAAGTCCCTTCTGCAGTGTGTGCAAACTTGGTGAAAAACTACAGGAAATGTTTGACCTCTGGAATTGCAAACAAAGGCTACTGTACCAAATGTTAACATTGACTTTCTCATGTGTTCAAATACTTATTTGCAGCTGTATCATACAAATAAATAGTTAAAAAATCATACATTGTGATTTCTGGATATTTTTTTTTTAGATTATGTCTCTCACAGTGGACATGCACCTACGATGACAATTTCAGACCCCTCCATGATTTCTAAGTGGGAGAACTTGCAAAATAGCAGGGTGTTCAAATACTTATTTTCCTTACTGTATATATACACATATATACAGTAAATATTTATTTTCAGCATGCCATGCCCTCTGGTATGGTATTTATGAGTTATCTGACCTTTCCAGGAGCTGGGGACTACAGCCACAGCAGACAGAAGGATGTAAGAGCTCAGCTGGATGAGGGTACTTGAGGGTTTTTATTGCCTTTCCTTCTTTAACCGTCCTACTAATTCATTAGGCATGAACAAGTAAATTTGTAGGCAATCAACCTTCATATATCAACATCAGGCTAAAATGAAAAAATGTGTTTCTGACATTTACCACTTCAGTGGATTTTAGACCAGAACAGGATTTGATTGAATTTGTTAATATGTGTGAATCTATTACTAAGTTTGTGTGTAAAGTCATTCCTAGTACTACTAGCTAGTTCAAAATAGGGATTTCCTAAATCGGTTGCATCATAAAAACTAAAGGAATGTCTTCATGTGAAAAAATTAATTGCACAGAAACATTTGCAGCACTGTCCAATCAAATGTAACTAACTATATGTTTGCTACGTGTAATCTCCTCTCTCTCCCACCTTCCCTGTCATTCTCAAACTATCTTGAAGACAAAAGCCCTGAAAAATAATCAATAAAAAAAAAGAACCAACTATCAACAGGAAGTCACTGTAGTATCACAAGCTAAAACCCACGGCAAGACCTGCCCTACAAAGCAACGCGATTGGTTGAGGTTAAGCATCGCACCTCGAGTGGTTAAGGTTAGGATAGCCGATTGGTCAGGGGGTAAAACCTGTACAAATGGGGTTACGTTACCTTACGTTCTCATGTACTCCTGTCCAATAAATGCTATTGAAGGGTGTGTGTTGTGGTGGCCATAGTGGGATTTGTAATATTGCTTCCAGGAGGCCAAATTATATATTAAATTACAATGCCAATACTTAATAATTGTAGGAATGCCTTTGTTTGGCATTATTTGGTCCCCTTCTACTCTCTTCTGACTTAGAAGGACAATGATGGTTAGTACGAATATTGTTACTATTCTCACCATTTAAGTTTAGTGTGTTGCCATGCCAACATTTTCTATTTGGCAGTAAACACAAACTCCAGCTGAGGTTAATGGGACTGTCATTATGTTTGCAGGTGTCCTAAACCAAAGTATTGGACAAAGGTTTTTGACCAGATGTTCAAGTTTTTCCTGAGAAGAAAAAAAACATCTAAAACTATTTTTATGACAATCGATCAAATGACTGTTGATCTTTTCCAATCCGGACCAAAGTGTTGGGCCAACCGACCGACATTACCATCTATATAGAGATATAGAGATGTTCCCCATACAGATACCAGTATCGCCTCCGATACTGCCTAAAAAGATATTGGTATCAGGAAGTACTGGAGTTTATAAACCAATCCGATACCACGTAATAAAGCCCTAAAGAAAATCTACGTTAAAGTAGTTTATTTATGTTCTTTTTCCGTCATGACTGACTGTCAAACCGAATAAAAAAAGAAAGTTCATGTTTCACAAAGAGTTTAACCCTCAGATCAATACTCAGTATTGGCCAATACGCAAGTTCAGGTATCAGAATCGGTATCGTGAAGCAGAAGATGGTATCGGACCATCTCTACCTAAAGACATGCTGCAAGTGTGGTTAAAATGGTTTTCACAATATTTTCTAGTATAATTTTCACTGTAAATGCATATTGGTTCAAAATCTCAGTTATGGGTTTAATTAACTTAACTTAATAATAATAATAATAATAATAATAATTATCGGCCTTGAAAAAACAGTTTTGGTTGATCACTAACCTTTTTGGTCATAGACTTATTTAATGTGAACAGCTGTTTATATCCGTTAACTTGTTTTGAGAGAGCCATTTAAAAAAAAGTACCTCAATAAGCTACAAAAAGAGAAGCTACATCCACTGTTACCTGTGTGATGCAAGCAATTTTTTTATTTTATGTCATTATTTTGTAGTTGTTTGAGATTGGTCTACAAAAAGCAATCCACAGTTTTATAAAAAAAACAATTGTTAATTTTCTAATAAACTGCTGTATTTTATCTGTCCAAAGAGTTTGGTATTAGTGAACCTGTAGAGTAAAGTGAAGCTGCAGCAGGGGTGATGCAGGCAGCAATGTTATCAAATACCTGAAAAAGTATGAGCAGCCTCTGACAGAGTTATGGTTGAAGTGTTCAGATGTCTTTTCACTGCCATAGTCCTCACCGGGGGTCAGCCCAAATCAGATCACACATTGGCCCAAATGCTGGAGGCTCTTTAAACCTGTCTAACTGTTGAACAAAACACAGTCACACAGACACAGGTGAAGACCAGAAGACCACTCTGATCAAATAGAAATGGACTCCAACAGCCATTCCAAACTAATATTACTATACTTCATTGGCTTTCAGTACAAAAAAACATTTAAAATAAATAAAATCAAGCAATTTTATAGATATTCAGTTTTAAGTTGACCAAATTATGCTTTTTCTATATTTTACCACAACTTCATGTGCCAGTGATTGATCACGTACCTTCCTAATGTCATCTAGGCAGTTAATTTCCGGTGAGAGTCCGCCATGTACACATAGGAACTGTTGATTGAGTAGGGCAGCGAGAGGCAGGCAGTCAAAGGCCTCCATACAGGCGTCATACACCCGTTCAGAGTATTTGATTTTACCTGCAGCAAACACAAAATACGGTTCACTGTTGTAGCTCATCCCGCATAAGAACAATCTCCAATTCTTCACAATTCATCACACAAGTAATCATCTTCAACTGCAATACCTACTCTCTTGGACAGATCTCTAATTATATACAATGTGAAACCACACTGCTTTTTTACATAATTATTGCAGTTATTTTCTATATAACCGCAATTATTTAATATTTAATGAGATTGGTCACACTATTGTTTGGCTCCATCAAACATGTTTGCAATTCCGGCATAGCATCACCTAACAGTAACGTTAGCCAGCCAGTGATACTACCAGAGGACGCTTCACCCCCCGGTTGGCTTTCGAACATTACAAATCCACCAAAGCACCTTTACATGTGTTTAAAGGGATACTTTACCGATTAGCATTAAGCTTTGTATCAGTAGAAACCCGATAGAATTTTCGAATGACTGTGCTTAACTCCCTCATGTCCCCAAGACTAGATATCTCTGTATTGCGAGTCTGGAAAAAAGCCTGCTAAAGAAAACAGCACCGCTAGCCGGGTAAGGGGACATCAAAAGCGGTAAAGCGAAAAAGCAGACCGAGTGCAGGAGTTCAAGCTAGGTGGCCACCTGTCCCATCCATCCTGCTTGCAAGTGTATGCTCATTAGACAACAAACTAGACTACATCCAACTTCAAAAAAACTCACAATGTGAGTTCAGAGACTGCTGTGTTTTTGTTTTTTAGGAAACCTGGCTAAACAACAGTGTGCCAGACTCTGCTCTCTAGCTACCTTTCGAGCAGATGCTGCTCTGTTGGGTAAGACTCGACAAGGTGGGCTGTGTTAACACGGACACGGACTGGTGCAGACATGGGGTGCTTTTATCCAACTACTGCTAACCGCTGGTAGAGTTTGTGACTGTTAAATTCAGACCATTCTACAGTCTCATTCTAAAAGAGACAATTATATTCTTAATCGCAATTATTTCGGAACACTTAACTGTCCAGCAAAATTTAAATTGTTACTGGCCTACAAACAGACACAATTCAGCCAGCAGCCACTGATTTGGAAGCCCTATACACTCATAATAAGGAGGTTGTGTATGCATGATTAATCTTCCATGAGATAATCACAATGCATCTAAGAATCAAATATATTATATTATCTGCTCATTAGGTTTACATTACATTACATTGGGGGAGGGAGGGGGGGTCTTTGTTTCTCAGTTTGCATACTAGTGCATCAACACCAGACACACACACACACACACACACACACACACACATACACACACACACATCACTGTGTAAGTGCAAATCAATGTGTATGTGCAACTGTCTGAAAAGCAACAGCATGCCTGGCTGCTCTCCTTGCTCCAGCAGTTTATCATCTGTAACATGAAAAGCAAAAGGCTTCACCTACTCTGCAGTCTCTAACACTGATGTGGCACGTTATGTCTGATCCAAAAGACACTTTCTGACAAACATTGCCCTACTTTTGGGAATGTAGTCATTTTATTAAGTGTAGTCAGTCACAGTTTAGTTTGTTAATTCCATATTTATGCCTGTTTATGTTCTGTGTGTGAAAGGGATGATCAAAATGCAAAATGCAATAGTGACTGCAAGAGCAATCCTGCACGTACACTGTGAGTACCATGCCATACCCTTATACCCCGGCATTGTCTGAAATCTGAAACCTGATTGATACAGGCCACTGTAATGTGGTACAGAGAGGTAGGAGCACATTATACTGGCCTTTATACTGTATGGCTGTGAGAAGCACTGCACTTACATTCCTGTTTGAAGGTGAAGTACTCTGTGAGGTGTCGGCACTCGTGGTTCCCACGCAGGAGGAAGAGTGTGGTGGGGTGGTTGATCTTGAGCGACCAGAGGTAGAGAACACACTAGGAGGACAGACGGCAGGGGAGAAAATGTAGGAAGAGGGGAGAAGGAAAAGTCAAAGATGTGTACTGATAAGTATCCACAGACCTCCAAAGTCTAAGCGGTGAAAGTACTTGAATTAATTTTCAGCATTAAATCAGATGTTGACAAGTTTCCAATGCTATCTTACACTACCAATGAAAGTTGTTTTAGGGCTGCACTGTTCATATTGTTGCACAATACTGTCAGTAATTGGTTTTAAATGACTGCAGTTATACGAGCCGTTTCAAATTAAAGAAATGACATACTCCGAAATTACATACACAGGGCTGCTTGGTTCTTTTGGGTGAATGAATCTAAAGCTTTACAAAGAATATGTTTACGGCATTTACTAACTGGGACGTTTTGGGACCAATTGGCAGGGATTGCTGTGGACAAAGTGCAAACACTGGCAAGAGAAAATTAGGTTTAATGTTTAATATATTCAGCTAATTTAAATAGCTGAATATATTAAACATTAAACCTAATTGTCTGTGTTGTGTGAACAGTTAACTTCATTTAACATGTTATGTGGCGTTTCTTTTGAGGGGTGACAATGTTCCATCAAAACAAGTTCATTCCTGAGACCATTTTGCAGATGCGCAGTCACTGCAGCCAGAACATAGATGATTCTGATTGGTTAAAAGAAATGCAAAACCAATCCTCCTATCCTAGAATGTATCTGTGGTATAGCCAGCCCTTACACCACAGAGCTCTGGAGATAGATCCGGCAATGTGAGACTAGTTTTACCTTAACAAACTCATCTCATCTGAGAAGAAATTTGATGATTTCTCTGGCCATATTAGAGGCTCTAAATAAAATATAAACAGTATATAGGAAAAACAGACTAGCCTTTAGAATCCAAATTAATGTGCATTCTTTTTTTGTACTCAGACGAAGCACTGCTCAGTAGCAGCCTGTCACTTGCCACTCTCAGCCCACTCCTACACCAACCATGGCCTGCTATTAAGTCGCTGGAACAAGATGCCAAGGTAACCAGAGTCAGCAAGTGTATATTCACAGAACTGACAATGTAAAAAGAAAAAAATGGAATGTGGGGGCCAGGACTACCTTGTCTTATTCACTTCCATTGTTGGTAGCAATAGTGAACTGTGTAGGTAAATGTGTGTCTGTGTATGTGTGGATGCAGAGAAAGGGACATTGCTTGAAGTATCTGGAAGCTGACATTAGCCAGCCACTGTGTGTTTGAGACTGGAGTGAGGGAGGCAGACAGAGGAAATGACATAATGCTTTGTGTGGCAGACATGCACACTGGCTACCTTCATCTCAAACCCAGACACACATATGTAGATACATGCACACACACTTCAGCCTCTGCCTGGTGTGTATAAGCCCTAGGCTAGGGAGAGTTAAGCAAATTAAAAAGAAAGCACTGAATTCAGACTTTGGCATATTGCTGGCCTGTAAAGGTAATACACTACTTCAAGAGGCTACAGTGCCTCTTTAGGTTACCAAGGAAACCAGATCCTGATATCCATTTTCCTATATCTGTCTTATGTGTTACTGAAGTGAGCTCAGTGGCTTTCATTTGAAATGTAAATAATTTTCAGCCCTGCTTGTAAGAGAAATAGCAAGAATATGTAGCTTTTAGGCTCTTTTGTTTTGTTTTGTAATGGATTCACATTAGTCAGTCAGGCAAAGCTGCTTCCTCTTGTATGTATAAAGAATTACCTATACAATTCATACAGACTATTCCACTTTGCAGTTATCTGAATATATATCCATTTCTTATGCCTAAGCTTGAGCACTGTTTTGATCAATATAGGGCTGCAACTAATGATTAACTAAGGTACATACATAACATACTAAGGTATGTCAATATGACTAAGGTCAAGACCTACCTACGCAATTGAAAACTGGTATCTATTTTGGCGCCAATTTCAGCATGTAGACGGAGAGTGGAGTTCTAATTATCAGTAGTTATTTGTTTGAACTTCCAAGAAAATAAAGAAATGCATACAATTACATGCTAATTTCCACAACAATTGCCTGACTGCAATCCTTATGTAACAATAAGGTATTCCATTACTATTGAGTAAGTAGTAGTTGTAGTTGTGACACAGTGTTGACAGCAGGATGTACGCTCTAGGCACTCGGATAACACCCATGCTTCAACCACAGTGGGTGGAGGACACTGCTAAGCTCTGTGGTTTAGACAAGCTGAACTGATTTATTAAGTGGAAAAAGGTTTCATCTGTGATAAGAGTTCATGTTCTGTGTGTTGGTGACACGGACCGATCAAAGCCACCAGGAAAGTGGCTGCACATGTCCCATGTCCCAATGCATGCAACATTGTGGGTGCACAACCTAAATAAGTCCACAGCAGTCCACAGACTTGGAAAGTATGTCTGAGTGTCCTGGACGGGTGAACTGGGACTCTGTAGCCTGTTTATCAGTTAACGGTTAATTATCGATTATATAGTGTCGGCTACCGGTCAGAACAACAAAACTTAATTAGCATCTCTAGTTTAAAGTGTCACTTTTTTGTATAATACGCAATAATATAATATAACGGACAATAAAGGCATCAAGGCATCAGCCTATTATTGCATATGCCACCAGTTCTTAAAGATTTTCTGCAGGGCCCCCCTTTTGTGGTGAAAGAAAGAAAGAAAGAAAGAAAGAAAGAAAGAAAGAAAGAAAGAAAGAAAGAAAGGTGCGCACTATCAGCGGTTTCTCCGCAAAGGAGAAGTCAGCAAGACACAATGTGATTTGACTGGGAGAATTAGGCTCCATAGATCAAAATATGGTCACCACCATAGATTTTCTTGTCTTTATTTTGGTAGTTTTGTGTGATGTAGCTTCATTTTCTGCTTTACGTTAACCTGGCTGCACTTTTACAAAATTGTCCATGCTTTAATGTCAGTGCTGTACAACCATGCATTACTTATTTATATTCAGCATCGCCGCAACCCCCCATTATAACTCCAGGTTCCCCCTAGGATGCACGCCCCCCAGTTTTGGAACCACTGGCCTATGCTTTTTCAGTCTGCCGCTTTCATCTGTGACATTTTCATCCACCTCTATACTACTCAGTGCCCATAAAAAGCCACCACACTGCCATCTCCACACCATTCCCCTTTCATTTATAAAAATCCCTTAAGGCATTGCAACATTTTAGACGTACAGTGAGGAAAATAAGTATTTGAACACCCTGCTATTTTGCAAGTTCTCCCACTTAGAAATCATGGAGGGGTCTGAAATTGTCATCGTAGGTGCTTGTCCACTGTGACAGACATAATCAAAAAAACAATATCCAGAAATCACAATGTATGATTTTTTAACTATTTATTTGTATGATACAGCTGCAAATAAGTATTTGAACACCTGAGAAAAATCAATGTTAATATTTGATACAGTAGCTTTTGTTTGCAATTCCAGAGGTCAAACGTTTCCTGTAGTTTTTCACCAGGTTCACTGCAGAAGGGATTTTGGCCCACTCTTCTCTAGATCAGTCAGGTTTCTGGGCTGTCGCTGAGAAACACGGAGTTTGAGCTCCCTCCAAAGATTCTCTATTGGGTTTAGGTCTTGAGACTAGCTAGGCCACGCCAGAACCTTGATATGCTTCTTACAGAGCCACTCCTTGGTTATCCTGGCTGTGTGCTTCTGGTCATTGTCATGTTGGAAGACCCAGCCTCGACCCATCTTCAATGCTCTAACTGAGGGAAGGAGCTTGTTCCCCAAAATCTCGCAATACATGGCCCCGGTCATCCTCTCCTTAATACAGTGCAGTCACCCTTTCCCATGTGCAGAAAAACACGCCCAAAGCATGATGCTACTACCCCCATGCTTCACAGCAGGGATGGTGTTCAAGGGGTGGTACTCATCATTCTTCTTCTTCCAAACACGGTTAGTGGAATTATGACCAAAAAGTTCTATTTTGGTCTCATCTGACCACATGACTTTCTCCCATGACTCCTCTGGATCATCCAAATGGTCATTGGCAAACTTAAGACGGACCTTGACATGTGCTGGTTTGAGCAGGGGAACCTTCCGTGCCATGCATGATTTCAAACCATGACGTATTACCAACTGTAACCTTGGAAATGGTGGTCCCAGCTCTTTTCAAGTCATTGACCAGCTCCTCCCGTGTAGTTCTGGGCGGATTTCTCACCTTTCTTAGGATCATTGAGACTCCACGAGGTGAGATCTTGCATGGAGCCCCAGTCCGAGGGAGATTGACAGTCATGTTTAGCTTCTTCCATTTTCTAATGATTGCTCCAACAGTGGACCTTTTTTCACCAAGCTGCTTGGCAATTTCCCCGTAGCCCTTTCCAGCCTTGTGGAGGTGGACAATTTTGTCTCTAGTGTCTTTGGACAGCTCTTTGGTCTTGGCCATGTTAGTAGTTGGAGTCTTACTGATTGTATGGGGTGGACAGGTGTCTTTATGCAGCTAACAACCTCAAACAGGTGCATCTAATTTAGGATAATAAATGGAGTGGAGGTGGACATTTTGAAGGCAGACTAACAGGTCTTTGCGGGTAAGAATTCTAGCTGATAGACAGGTGTTCAAATACTTATTTGCAGCTGTATCATACAAATAAATATTTAAAAAATCATTCATTGTGATTTCTGGATATTCTTTTTTTAGATTATGTCTCTCACAGTATCATACAAATAAATAGTTAAAAAATCATACATTATGATTTCAGGATTATTTTTTTTAGATTAGGTCTCTCCCAGTGGACATGCACCTACGATGACAATTTCAGACCCCTCCATGATATCTAAGTGGGAGAACGTGCAAAAATGCAGGGTGTTCAAATACTTATTTTCCTCACTGTATGTCCTCAGGTTGTTAAAAACAAAACAACAACTATACAACAAATGAATCAGGACTTCATGACAAGACAGAAGAACTTGACATGTTGAAACTATCTGGACCGGTCACACCAAAACAAATAACATATTGCCCTTTCTCTTATTACTGAGAATACTCAGGCATTGCAGTCTTATAACAGTATCATATCAGTTCAAAAACAAAACGGGTCAAAATTGATGATATTCCAAGATTTCTTCTTCTTGGCAAAACCTGGCGCCACTTTACATTACTCACAATGCAACACGACCAACAACAATTTGGTCAGAGATGTGTGTGTGGGGTTTTGCTAGTAATGGCTAATGTAGCCTTGAGGCCCTATAACAAAGCAGGGACGAAGACCAGGCTACAGAGGCATGGGAAGCTCAATTCTTTCCAACTCCACACCACCAGATTATCTAAATTTCCGGCTTGTAATCATCAGTCCCAATGTAAGTGACATCACTTGAGGCGTGATCAGACTTCACACAACTCCCTATGGAGCCACAAAAGGCTTTGTACAACTTGTTTTGCATACGTAGTAGTATTGAATGGTATGCCTAAAGACCTGTGGACAGACTTTGAGGTGTAAAATAGGTAAAGTTCATGTTTCAAATACCAATTTTGGACAGCACTACAGCGTACACTACAAGACCTCATGTTCCACAATAAGTGGTAAACTCTGATCAAGTCCTTCAAGGTATTTACAGGAACAATTTGAGTTTGATGTGTGTTGAAGACAACTAATGTTGAGTCAGCATCGGTGCTGCTGACATTGTTATATAAATTGAAGAACTTGCAGAACATATTTATTACTATATTTTTCATTTGGACAAGCTGATATAAAGGATCTGTGTCTTGATTTAGCTAATTACAGCAAATGTTTGATGTTTTGGGCCCTAATCAGAGGCACACTGCACTGCCCTTTTTGTTAAAGACGCCCCTATCAGACAGCGTTGCCAGTGGTGTCTTTTTGTTATTCTTGCGAGGCAACCACTATGGCTGGGTACCAAACTGAAAACTTTTTAGGTACTGACCGAATTGCATCCTTCTTATCGAGTATTGGGAAGTATCAAGTCTCATCACATTCTTCCTAAATCTAATTATGCTGGTGATTGGCTTTATGCACAGGACTGATACCACATAATAAAGCTCTGAAGAAAATCTACATTAAAGTAGTTTATTTTATGTTCTTTTTCTGTTATAACTGTCTGTCAAACTAAAAAATAAAAGAAAGTTCTGTGGCATTCATTGAGTTTAACCTGAAGCAGACTGACAACAAAGATAGAAATCATATCACATCCATACAGGGATAGAAATATACAGCTGTTAAAACATAATAAAATATATGACACATTGGTATCGGATCAGTACTTGGTATTGGCCGATACACAAGTTCAAGTATCAGAATCGGTATCCGGAATAAAAAAACGGTATAGGACCAACTCTAGTGCGTGTGCAGAACCCATTTTGCTCTAATGAAAACAGGAAATCATGAGACAACGCTGGCAAAATTGAATGAAACAATGAATATTGTTACACCCCCACAGAATAGCTTGTGCAGCAAATAATAGTGTGAATGAGCTTGTCTGTCACTCATAAAACAATGGGAAGTGTACCTTTTACTTTTGTGACTTTGTTATGTATTTAAGAGTATTTTCTGACAACATAAAACAAATTATTGCTATCTCCAAATGTTTTTTTTCCACTGTGAAATAAATAATTACAAATGAATAACCTAGAAGATACAACAACTTACCTCAATACTGAAGTATCCTCGATCTACGTAGTCACCGAGGAATAGATACCGTGTGTTACTGGGTGATCCCCCCACTTCAAACAACTTCATAAGGTCAAAGAATTGTCCATGGACATCCCCACATACTGCCAAAAGACAAACACACTGCTGTTAATTTCTCCTGTAACAACTGGCAGGAATACTAATATTTTAAAAAGTTGTTTGTCTGGGTATACACTAAAACCAGCCATACATGCAAAGAAACAAAAAGAAGCCTCTATATATTCAACATGCAGATTCAAAGTGCTCTGTGCATTTACAGATTTTCCATTCCATTTGAAATATTACTTTTTAAAGTGTGCTTACTGATGTTGATGCTGTGTGACATTAGCAATAATAGAAAGTATAATAAACTGTAATAATAATAATAATAATATTAATAATAATAATATACTGAAAGTGGCAACAAGAGTGATAACAGTTTTTTCACTCATTTAAACATGGCCGAGGAGGGACGAGTTTGGATTCAATTCAACTGATTTGACTGAAGTGTTATTGCTTAAGCCATTTGACTTTCTCAAAATGATTCAATGCATAAATAATCTGCTCTGATGCATTGATGTAACAACAAGTATACACTGAGATACCCTACATTCTGAAATTGACCCAACCCGTACCGATTCATTTGAACTATGCTTATTCATCACACCTCTTGTGCAGTAGAAAATACAGAGCCGACTCCCCAGGCTGATGTTCAATTTTAAAAGATTGAGCTTGGTCTGGTGATGACCAGACTAGAGCTGAGTAAGAAAACAGAAATGAATGAGTTGGTTGGATTGGTCTAAGGCCACGCAAAGGTCAGCTCAGAGGTAGCAGATATCTTTTGAGAACTAACTGATGCTGAGTTGACTCTGGCAGCCTGCAAGGCCCTTGGATCTGGCACAGAACTGAGATTACACCAGTTGCCATCATAGAAAAATAGTGTTGCATTGGAGTAATGCCTACTGTTTACTCTTTGTTCACAACACTAACTATGCTACCTTGGAATAACTAAGTAGTCTGCGTCCAATAGTTGTAACTCTTTTAAACTACACCTAACAGGGCATAACTAGAATAATCTCTACTGGACCATCTTGCACAAGGGTAGAGCTTGGCAATATGGAGAAAAACAAACAATATTGTTGACCATTTATCTTAGAGCCCAACCGATATATCGGCGGGCAGATATTAGGCATTTCCCGAACTATCAGTATCGGCATTTATAATGGCTGATTTAAAAAAAAATATTTCCTTAAATATCCATTCACCAGAATAATTTATTTAAATGAGGCTGATAAATGAATATTTAAAAAATAAAAACGGACGGTCAACCATATTATGAGGGTTGGTGTTGCATAGTTTGTCCACCAGATGGCGCCCCTTGTTATTGTGATTTTGTTCAAAAGACTACAACTAATGTTAGGAAAATCTGGTTATGTTTTGTAACGTGTTTCTGGATTTTCTTTTTAAAATGTATATCAGCCGATATGTAGGAATATCAGATTTTTAAATAACCAAATATTTGTATTGGTCTAAAAAATCCTTTATCGGTCAGGCTCTAATAATAAAACAGCTAGAACAGTCTGAAAAGTTCAGAAAATGATATCACTTTACTGTAATGCAGCCTTTAAAACCAGGAAAAGACAACAAGTGTGATATTACAGTATCCAAAATGTAAGACAATATCTAGCCTCATGTATCAATATAAAACGAGATATTGCCAACCCTACATGAAGGATCTCATACAGTACGTGGGTATACTTTGTATATCCTACCCGTTATAGGCGCCTCCACTTCCAGCATGCACTTCTCTTGCCGAAGGATGTTAGCCCCATCATTGATGATCTTTAGAGCCACGTCCTCTTCCACCCTGCCCTCTTTGACAAGGTGGTTGCGGAGCAGCTCAGCATTGGGCTTGCCATTTTCATATATCTCTTTCACAGTCAGCTTATGTTGTGGAGGGTATGGCACAGCTGTTGAAGGGAAAACATTAAATAATCTATTAGAATATATATGGGTGGGGGGAAAAAATTCATCATATGTATCATGATTGTATTTTGGGACGATTTTTAAAAACCTTTTCTTTTACCCAGAATCAATCAATCAATCTATCTATACACACACACATATACACACACACACATTTTTACCAATGATCACCTACATATTTTCTGATTATACGGTATCGAGAGCAAAAGCAGAAAATGTAGAAAATACATGTTATGTATTTCTTTACAAATTAAATAAATGTCAGACTGACTGACATGTGATGTGCATTCTTTTAGGAAAAAAATTTAGATTAGGTTTTAGAAATATCTCATGATATATAATCCCTATTATTAAACTTTTGTTTCGCTACAGAAGGAAAAGAAAATCTTAATATTCAAAACCATCAAATCACAATACTTCTAGAATCGCAATAACTAAAAAATCACAAAACTAAATCGAATCGGCACCCATGCATTGTGAAATAATCAAATCGGGACAAAAGCATATAGTTCCCAGATTAGAGACAATTACGATTTAGGGCTGCACAATATGAGGAAATTATCTAATAGCAATTATTTTGACTGATATTGCGATTGTGATATGATTCACGATACTGGAGGGGATGATCATTTTTGTATAATTATTCTCATTTTCATTAAAACATTAAAATCAAAAAAGTAAAATTATGTAGTGTGATTTTAGGATTAGGATTTTAGGAGGATTTGTACTAAAAAAGATTTTTTTCTTTAGTCTGTACAACACAATTTGTAGGCCGGAATGTCTCTGCAGCATCACAATACTTACCCGTTATTATTTTACCTGTAACAAAAATGGGGCCCCACCTGCGATATTGCAATTATCCTTATTAGGGCTGTACAATTAATAAAATTTTATCACGATTATGGCTTCACATGATCAAATTTGTGTGATCAAGTAATATTTAAAATGCGTCATTCTGTTCATTGAACACTCCTTTTGAAATTTTTTTTTTTGTAAAGCCAATCTAGCGCTCCGTTAACCACTCTCTGATCACATGCCTCCATGAGCCAATCAGAGCCTGAGCCCGACGGATCCCGTGACGGTACCCAACAGGCCAGGCCAGGTTCGGACAGATATTTAGAAATTATGGTCTGGTTTGGGTTGGGCACATCAGTGATGTTTCTGTTGCTTCTAACGTCTGTTTTGGAGCATTGGAGCGCCATGCAGACATTTAAGTGGTACCATAATGACGCACCAAAATCCGCGTTGCTATGTCGTCTGGGCACCGTTGCCATATTGGCACCAGATTTGAACATATGTCGTTAACGTGAACAGAAAAATGCGTTGCCTGTAGCTTTTCATGGCAAACGTCCATGTGTGGAAAGCGGTCGCACAACAGCTGAAATGACAAACTCCTTCACAGTATTCTTCAAAAAAGAAGGAATGTAGCACAATATGGATGTGAAAGTTATAATTAGCCTGTGACAATATGTGACAACAACAATTTTGGCCATAATTGTGCGATTAGATATTTTTTGTTAGCAATGAGAGAGGTTAAATTTCATATCAAACATATCATTTTTGAGAATATACATGTGATGTGACCCCCAAAACAAATGTGGAGCAGAAGAAACGTTCTGCATCTCAGACTGAATTTGCTTTAGTTGTAATCATGAGAGGTGACATTTACATTGACTGAACCAAGATGATGTTATTAGCACAAGAGGAGGGACGCATACACCTACATGATAACGCCGTGCAAGAGATGACATAAGAGAGACAGAAAGAAGCCCCGCATCTCACCTCACCTGACCCACCCTCTCTCAGCAATCTGCTGCATCCCACCTACACAATCCTTTTACCATCAGCATTTAACTGCAATGTTCAAGGTTGAGACATGAGAGCTTCCTGATCAAAACACAGTGCACAACGTCTACAACTGCAAAATCAGTTTAAAGCATGGCGGAGGCATTAGATGTAGAGTTGAATGGATGTAGAATTTTTTTTAGACCGGTTTAAATTCATTTAATACCTAGAACACAATACTTCAGTGACTTTTTAAGGCCTTAAGATGCCTTGAAAACCCTGAAAATGGATTACTGTCTAATAGGGGATCCAGCAGTAGAATAGTAGGGAAGTTAAGACATTAGACATGGACAGCTATTCTCTAAAAAAATCTTTCTTATACAAACACACCAATATACATGTAAGCAGAATTCAATCCAATTACCCATGTTAATCTACATTAAGTGTTAATGTATGAAAAGTTATAGAACTACAAGAGCTGCAAGATTAATTGACTATTAACTTAATCTGCAACTATTTGGATAATTGGCCACAGTGTATGAATGTGTGTGAATAGTGAATGTTTCCTGTATGATGTAAAAGCGCTTTGAGTAGTCGTTAAGACTAGAAAAGCGCTATATAAGTACAGTACATTTACATTCATCGGTTTGAGTCATTTTAAGTTATACATTCTCGGATTCCAGCTCCTTAAAATGTGAATATTTTCTAGTTTCTTCACTTCTCTGTGACAGTAAACTGAAGATCTTAGAGTTGTGGACAAAACAAGACTTTTGAGGACGTCACGTTGGGCTTTGAAAAAACACTGTTTGACCATTATTTTCACAATTTTCTTACATTTTATAGACTAAATAACTAATTGAATAAATGTAGATAATAATAAACTGATTCCTTGACAATAAAAAATGATTGTTAGTTGCAGCCCTTATAACCACCAGTATTAAAAAGGCTGAAATTCAAACTCAGTGCAGATAAGTACTGTAATATTAGCAGCGGCTTCATCGGCTCATAAAACGGCAGGAGCAGATAGTTACTGACTAAGCTGCACATGTTCAAAACAATAGTAGAGTGTGATCCAAGCCCTCTCACTTCCAGGGTTTGCAAGGTAAAAAGGATTACAGCTAGTGTTCCTAAAAACAAGCCAGGCACACACCAAATACATTATGGCACCAATTAAGCATGGTGTAAAACTAGCCAGGTAGGGTTTTTTAACACTGCTTGCAAGGCATGCAGAGACATTACAAAGTGCCAAAATAATATGAGTTTTATAAACGGCTGCTTCTGTACAGCTCAAAGAAAAGAAAAAGCGAATTACAAGCACAGAAAACCTTGCCACAGTACACCCTTTTACTGAAGGTTAGCCCTGATTCCTGATAACATCAAATCCATCCACAGGTGTGTGCACATGACACCATGTGCCATCAAATGTGACATAAATACATAAATACTGTATCAGCTTATATAAATCAGCACTCCTTGTGTGATTAGCTGTGCCAGTGGCAATGAACAAGAAGAGGAGAGAGAGACAGAGAGAGACATTCTGAGAATGTTGTCACACCCACACAGAGCAAATCAAAGTGCAATATGAAAAAAGCGTACATCAAAACGTTAGCTGTAATTAATGAGTTCTTAGTGTGGGTGCATTTGCTAATCAGTGATGTGGTGCCTGGACTTGGGGAACATATTAAGAGTTTAGAAGCTGATCCACTGATGTTTTCTTATAGCTGTTTAAAGAAATATTTGACCAACTATTTTATTGCTAGTTCTCTAAAGCAAAAGCTGTAAATATGGGTCTGCAAGTGGTGGTTGCCCTGGTGCGAGAGTTGCTAGCAATTGATTTGAACATCTCTCAACATTTTGCACATCCTGCACTAATCCATACAGCCTCTTTGTTCTTTCTTTATGTTAAACAGTTATATGAACATATCTGTTTCTGTATGTATTGTTTATTTCATACTGATGTTTAATATGCTTATGTACACACCAACAACCAAGGCAAACTCCTTGCAAGTGTTACTTAATTAGCAATAAATTCCCTTCTGATTCTGATGTTAGTTAGGCCACAGACTATACCCTGGTGTGCAATGGAGAAGCTAGAGCACAGTTCCATAGCCTGTGCTGAGTACAAGCGGTCATGCGTTGACCAGTGTGTGGTATAAATAAACAGTAAGTGCTCCCAGGCCTACAAGGCACGGCCGCGAAGAGAGCTGTAAGCTGAGGTACGAACCTTAAGAACAGATTAGGTAAAGCCTCTATTAGCAAGGGCTTCCAGATTCAGGGGCTGTTTACTTAAAAGCCTCGTCACTCTGAAGGAAGGCTCCAGTATGAACAACGTGAAAAACGTGATAACCCAGAATAGGACACAAAATAGGTATGAGATAACCAGACCGTGAAACATTTCAAGCAACAACCATCCTGACCAATTCCAAAGAACTAACCCCCTCCCCTAAAAATTATAATCACAATAATAATAAATTCTGGGTATGTTTGCCTGTACAATCAAGGCTGGACCAATCTGTTCAAACACAGATACAACTGAATCCCTGGCTGCCAGTCAACAGCACCGCTCAACCCCAACAGACTACACAGTGCGGTGAAAGAAAACAACGGTGCAGACAGAGTGAAGCGAGCCACTCATTTGTCCGACACATAAGTAACCCAATGAAGAAAAATGTTTTGTTAAAAATAATAAGCTGCCACTGCCATGAGACTGGTTTCTTATTAGAGACTGCCTGGCCTAATTAGCATAAATGTTTGATGAACTCTTCAAATCCACAGACACACATTGGGCCACTGCTGCACTGCATCAACACCCACACCGTCTGGCATGACAACAAACGACTCAAGAAACAAAGACACTACTATCTACCACCCTGCACACTGAGGAGAAGGTTTTGGACAGTGATATGAGATAGGGTCTAGAATATGTTGGCCATTGTTTCAAAATCAACACAATAGAGGAGGATTGAATTACAAAGATGCGGCTGGGTAGAGATGAATGGAGCAGACTGTGGCTGGATGAATCGTAAAGTCCACTTCGGATTGCTCTAATCATCAGTGAATCATCAGGCCTCTGGTTTGTCCGTCATTCTGTCGGTCCATCATGTGGTGCGACAGTGCTAGCATATATTTCCAGTTGGCCTAGGGCTGGCTGATATGGCCAAAATCTTCTATCTCCATACAGGTCACAATAGCAATATCATGATGTAGCATGTTTTCTAGTAATTCAATAAATAAATAGTCGATCCAATTTAAAATAACCTCAAAGTAAATCCTATTTTAGTAAACTCCTGTTAGTTAAATACTTGCCCAATTAAAAGAACGGAGTGTTTTCTCAATTTATGAAGAGCTATAGTGCAAAATGAACATAATTTGCAAGGATCAGAACGTAAAGCGGTGACCAATTTATGAAATAGTGCCGTAACGGAGTTCAGCTGCTGGTTTTTAAACATTGCGAAAGAAATGTTAAAGAAGAATATATAGGTTAGTAATTTTAACACTGTTTTGATGATGTCGTCATATTGCTTAGCCTTACTCTGGCTTCTCTTGGATTTGAATTCAGACACAGTATCAGGTTTAACACACAGCAGCTATCCAGTTCAATTTGTATCAAAGTTGAAATGAATCTTTGTTACATCAAGCAAAGGAGATTTCAAAAAGCAAATGTAGCCAAGCTAAGTCTTGTCTTTAATGAGCACAGACAGGTGGCGCCACACACACACACCTATCAGCCTACACTCAGGCTGCAATACTCATCAGTGAATGAATTTACCTGTTGATTTACATAACCAGAGCAGTATTAGTCTTAGGTAGCCTACCAGTTAAACCCTACAATGAAAACACCTCTGTTGCTACCAGCCAGCATACACTAAGGACCAACTTATTTGGATCCATATTTCTCAATCTTGTTGCTACAATGCTATTTTACACTGATATTGTGCATGTTCTTAATGGATTTTTATTGCATTTTTTTTAATCAATTTTACAAACATGTACTCAAACCATGCACAATGTGGATAACAACAACTAATGTTTTACTTTTTATTACAGGACCAATATTGGTTTTGGGTCACACCCTTAAGCAAAGCTGCCTTTACTCCAGTCTACAATTCGTCTTTCTTGTCTTCCCTGTCACACTCTTATTGTCTCTCTCCGCCATGTGGCTGGCCATGTTGGGAACATCACTGGAGAGATTCTTTCCACAATTAACTCACCCTCTCCACACTGGCTCACACTTCAGCATTCCAGTCCCCTGGCAGGACACCCTCCCAGTGCCCTTGCAGACAGATGGAGATGTTGGCATTAAGGAGTAGTGGTGGTTGTGGTGGCCAGGGTCGGATTGGGTTCTCTCTCTTTGGAGCTACCTCAGACTTGGCTTTGACTGTCCTGTCTTGGGCAGACACAACAAACGGTGCCCTGTCTGTCCAATGAACCAGGACAACATCAATGTGAAGGAATCCATCTTGTCAAGCTCTGCTGGTAACCTGAGCTTGGGTATTCCCGTGGGTGAGCAACGACCTGGTTCATTTTAAGATTTCATCCATCCTAAATGTCAAGGATATTGGGCAGCATCTTTGATTTCTGCTATGTGGTGGTGTGCTACATATAAGGCAGACAACTATGGAGATGATACTTTTATTAAGTTCTACCCTAAGCAGTCATAGAAAAAATATGCACTGATATACCCCATTTCTGAGCAACTCCTGGTGAAAGGAAACGGTTAGAATCCCTTATGAGTATAACTACAGTGTAGTTATACAAAATAATTGATAATTACTTTATAAACAACTTTTATGTCATCACTATATGCCTACTGGTCTTTGACTGCTATTATAAGATAAAGTTATTCCAAAAGCTACAGGTGGTTTCCATTCATGTGTAGCTTTCCGTCAAAGCATTTGTGATGCGAGTAATTTACTGTGACGTTACGATACATTTGATAAAACACTCACCTTTTATCAGCCGCTCCGTTGTGGACTGTTTCTCTTGTTTGTCTTTGTTTTTATCCTTTCCTGACATCTTTGCTTCGTCTGAAGGCTAACTTCGGGAATAAAATCTTATGCAGCCCCCTTGCCAGCTGGCCAAAAGACAAGCTAGCACATCAGCCTTGCCGTCAGCTCCGTCTTGACTTTCGGTTGTGGTCGGAGGTAATGTTATGTCTGCTCTTTCCAACAAACAGTAACGATTAGCCAGATCGAAAGAGCTCCGGTTCTTGTTGAGGTTTGTTTGACTGGCTATTAACCTAGCTAGCTTGCAACATTAATGCTAGCGAATAATTACAGCACAAAGTAATGTTGACAAAAATGGAGGAAGGTAATAAACATTCAAAAAAAATTAACAAAGGCGACCGTTCGCTGTGTAGCTAGTTACCAAGTACAACACATGATACCTGGATATTACCTAGACGGAGTCTGCAGTTATCAGCGAACGTTAATCCGATTTAGTTAACGTTACTCTTTTTCAGCTAGTTAGCCAGCTAACATTTCCACGTATTTGCAGGACGTCAGGCAGGCAAAGACAGCAACGGAAAACTGGTGTTTCATCTTCTATGTACAGGCCGTTTATTGTAGAACAAAATATCGCGTTTAGTTAGTATGCATACACCGAGAGTCCTTCCAAGATGCAGAACGAGGTGACAGTGTATCCTCCCCCTCGGATTAAACTCTAATCTGACAGTGAGTGAGGAGCAGCGGTGGATTTCCTACAACATGGTGGAGCCGATGTGACGTGTCTATGGAAACGTTACACATGGTTTAGCTAGGGGTGCGTTCCAAAATACAAACCTCAGATGATGGGAAAGATGGGAAATACCTCTTAATACTGCTGTTTCCAGTCTTATCTTTTATTGTTCGTCGTATCATTGTATTGTATTTGAACGTGTTTCTCGGTTTGAACCCAAACTCATCTGAAAGTTTAAAAACATAATCACACAGAATAAATATCTATAACTCGACCACTTCAATCGAATATTCAAAAAACATTGTTCAAGTGAACTGTTCTCTTAATTCATCCATGCACACAATCCACCACGAGGCACGCCCATTCTAAAACAAGAGCCCGATTTTGGTGGGCGTGCCTCTGAAGTCTTTGCCCTGTAAAAGTTAATTGGAAAAATAGTTTAGATGACACATTGTTTCTTTTGGTATGTATATAAGTCAGTGATTTTTGAAAAAATTAAGTATTTAGAATGGTTACTAGTTGTTTTCAATGTTAAAAAAAATACATCTTCTGTGCATTAAAGGGGACACGAATGTAACACCAGACGACAAGAGGTGCATTCAAAACCACAAATGTTTTTTACACTTTGTTAATACACTAATTAGTGTATCCAAATAATTCACATTCCAGTTGAAAACCAGTATGCTGCATACATTGAGGGACATAGCACAATACAAATTACATTTGAGAGTATGTAATTGCTTTTTAAATCACACAAGTAAAAACTCATAAATACTAGTTACTCAAGTGCTTGAACCATTATACAACATTATAAAAGGTCCCATGGAATGAAAATGTCACTTTATGATTTTTTTTTTTTTTTTTTTTAACATTAATATGAGTTCCCCCAGCCTGCCTATGGTCCCCCAGTGGCTACAAATGGTGATAGGTGTAAACCAAGCCCTGGGTATCCTGCTGTGCCTTTGAGAAAATGAAAGCTCAGATGGGCCAAGCTGGAATCTTGCCCCTTATGAGGTCATAAACCCCCCTTCAGATATGGTATTAGGGGACCACTAAGGTTTATATAGAAGCATCCAAAGAGCACCATATCATGGGACTTTTAAAAATGCCATTCAATATTAACCCAGGAACACTAGATGGCTGTCTTGTTTCAATTTCCAAAACCTGTTGCACAGTGCAAAACTGCAGTCTACTGATTATCTATAATATTTACAAATTATTAGTAATGTTATAATTTGTTATTTTATCATTAGTTTAGTGTCATATACAATATAAGTGTATACATCTAGATAGATTGTTTATACTTTGTCAATGGGTATTAGTTGTTTTGTAAACCATCTATACCCATTGGATGGCTGTTATAAAGTTGCTACTAATGCTTATTTTAGTTAAGTTAATAAATAGTTTATAAAGCATTAAGTCTATCTACATGTATAAGAGGGGATCATTTGATTATTTGTACACTGATAATATCTAGCTAAATAATGTGTATAGATGGTTTACAAAGTCTTTATTAACCACAGACAGTAGAACAGGTCACAAAATTAAAATACCTTGGACTTTGGACAAAAACCTCAGTTTTGATCAACGCATCACCAATATCCACAAACGACCTCAGCAGAGATTACATGTCATCCGTAAACTTTCTGTTGCCCCACCCCTCCTGTTGATACTTTATAAGAGCATAATCCAACCCATCCTGCTGTAACTATTCCCCATGTCTACGACATGATCACCATTCCTAATGAAAACAAACTCACCAAGATCACACACGTCGCCTCCTGAATGATCAGCTACCCTACACCCAACATCACACGCCTTGCCCTCGCCATTGTTAATGACACCAATCACTCTCTATATCCACACTTTACACAGCTGCCTTCTGGCCGCAGATACAGGACTCTGAGATGTAGAAATTCTCGCTTTGGCAGAAGTTTAGTCTCTTCTGCCATCCTACTTACAAACCATCTCGCTGACTTTGTATAGATCCGGTGTCGTTGTATATATGCTTGTTTCTGTGTGTCTATAAGCCTGTCTTTATGTTATCTGTTGATGTATTTGTCTGTGTATATTGCCTTGTGCATAAAACAGACAAACAAACAAATCTCACTAATGGGATAATAAATATCGATCTATCATTAACGAAATACATAGACAGTAATATATTAATCAGATACATCTTTATAATAGCAATCCAAATAATGTTTTGATGGTTTATAAACAATTTCTTAGTCATTAACAAATACTTAATGTAATATATAAAATGTTCTGTGAGCAACAATAAACTTAAAATTAATTATAGCACAAGTAATAATTAGTAAACTTTTTGTTAGTTAAAAGTAAAATTACTTAACTCAAGTTTAACTATCAATTTACCATTTATTAGCGATGGTTATTATAAAGCCTAATAAAGCAACTGGATAAAAGCAGATATAAAAAAAAGAGATTTATTGAACTTGAAAATAGCATTAAATTCCACTTAAACATTCATTATAAGTAATCATCTACAACATTACAATGAAAATATCACCAACCACATATAAAACCATGAATAGAGGATCCGTTCAAACGTAAAAAGCAGCTCAACAGCTAAACACAACGCAAAAAAATGTATATATTAAAGAAGAATCTTCAGACTGGACACAAAGCGCAAAGGCCATGCACAAAAGAATCATCTATTGTTAGTTGTTAGAAATGCTGACTCATGGTGATGTTTATGTTTTAACTTCAGCCATTTCTGTAGTTTTGCCTGCCGATAAGTATGCCTTGTCCATTCTGTGGTCCACTTCGTTGCCTTGAGGTGAAGTATTATCACAAAGATTGGACACAAAACATTTTGGAGCCCTGTTATTTCACCAACTAAAAACAAAAAACCCGCAACAACACATGCACAAATCTCTGAATTCACCCCAGGCAAACCTCAATACAAAAGAGGAGGAATTGAAGAGAAGCACAAGCACCACTAGGCTCACAGCCTGAGGGCGTCCCTCGTCTCTCTGGCACATGTTCAATATCGCTCGATTCTGGCCTTCTGCTTCTAGTGAGAAAGCAACATCTGACAGTCAACAGACACTGCTCTTCTTCTACAATCGGGTGGAACCTGAAATCAGTAGCAGGAGGAGAAGGAGACCAAATGCTTGGCCAGTTTGTTCTTGGGTTGGGTTGGGGGGGCTTCTAACCTCAACAGCGGAGCATACAGAATCATGGAGTAGTCAGCAGGACGTGATCAACGTCACTTCAAGTGTAGGCACTCATGGCTCTTCAACAGTGCACAGCTACAGCACTTGGGAGGAATAAAAGTGAATTTTCCTCCCAAAGCCAGGTTGACCTCGCAAGTTCCTTTTGAAGAAATCTTGCTTGCATGTTTACAGAGTGTTTACATGTTTACAAACAGATATTTTGGGAACAATAGCAGATTATCTCACTTACATAAAAAAAAAGACTAGCGAAAAAGTTTGAACACAGAGTGATGTGGGAAATCTTTGGTGCTCAGTGTGACAGAAAACTGAACAGGACCATATGAGATCCAGAAGAACTGTTGGCATCATCTCCAATCCCAATCGAGTTTAAGACAAAGAACATTATAAAAAGGAGTGTTGCATTACAACAGGAACCCACAGAAAACAACACACATCAGACATGTACTGTATGGCTATACAAGAGATCCTTCATTTCAGGCAAGGCTCAACAGGCCTAGTCATTTGTTACACTATTTTAGCCACTGGTTCTCTCCTTAAACTCCCTTTTTGACTTTTGTTCTGAGATGGACCAAGTACAACACTCGGCCATCTTGGACCAGGCAGGTCCGGACTCTCGAGACACATCCACGTACTGAAGAAGAGATACACCAACCAAAGCCCTCCTTTACACATGTTAATCATTTTATCCTGGCTATCATTAACATAACTCCATTAGTACTAGAACATAAAAAGATGCTGACACTCAAATATTTCTATGTACCTTGTGAATTTTTATAATTATAATTAAAAAAAACTAAATAAAACATCACAGCATTGATGCAGTTTCGCCTGAATATATTCTGGGATTACTGCACAGTAATTAGGGTCTCTCTTAGCTTGCATATACATTACCAGTAAATTAGTATGCTGCAGATAGAAATGATTAATCAAACCCTGTTTTGAATGACTTTAGTCTTCCATGAAAGCTCGAGGAGCATGTTTGAAGGGAAGTAAGAGAGGGGAACTAATGGGCATGCAGAGCTGAGGGCACTGCCAGGAGAAATAAGGTGCTGATAAATGACAAGTCCCAGCCCAGTGACCCATAGACGGACTCTGACTGACTACAGCAGCCTGCACTGGACCTTTCCCCTGAAGGGACTCAGGTTTGAGAGAGTCAAAGCCGATCTCGTCCCGTTTTGTTGTTGGGAGTGTTATGGGAGTGAGAGATGACCACGAATCCACAGACATTATTGGAGATCTGCTTCAGCCAAACATGACCACCCCGACCTGTGCAGGTCTGCCTTCTTGCGTTGTTATTGGTCATATATGAAGCCGGACATCATAGAAAAATAGTTCTCAAGAGGAGTTCAGGAATGAAAAGTCCACGACACGAACTGTGTCCTCTGAGTGGTAACTACATGTATTTACTGCATGATGAAGCCAGGCTGCGGGGCCATCTGGGGTGGGGGCCTCTGAGGCAAAGCTGGGGGGTACTGAGATAGTAGGTGGGTGGGGTAGCCAGAGGAGACGTTGGGGAATGGTTGGCCTGTTCTGGGAGGAATTGGCGGGTATGGCGATACTGAGTAGAAAACAGAAGGCTGGGGGGCAGCGGTTGGAGGTGGATTTAGAATTGGGGCCGGCTGGGATGGAGGAAGTGGGGGTTTCCTCCTCGGCTGGGCGACTGGGGAAGAGCTGGTGCCGGCATCATTGAGCAGACAGGAGGTTGAGGGTCTGGCTGCTGCCAACACATCCTGAGACCGGGAAGTAGGGACCGACGCCTGGGGGAGCCGCTGCCCATTCAGCACCATCTCCTGCAGTTTCTCGATCTTCACCCTTCTCAAGTGGGCCAGCTTTCTGTTGCTCTGGTAGGCATCGATGAAGGAATCCAGGGTCATGTCACCATCCAGGAATGAATCAGCCATATTCTGTTGACAGTAAAAAGGTGTGTGAAACTTTTAGAGAGAGGATTATAAATAAACCCAAGTTAATTTAGTCTGACCAGTGTTAACGGCGGGAGGTTCAGGGTAACAAGTAAGGGGCGTATTTTTTAAGTGCTTGGGGGGCCTTCTGCAAGTTATTTTGGGGTACAAAGAGTAATATTAGTAACATATTCAATATCTTTCATATCTAAACATCATAAGTAATCTATACGTGTTTGGGGCCCTGTTTCCTCGTGACCCCAGGCAGATACCTTGCCTAATAGTAAGGTCTGCTCTTAATGTTTTTCCTGTGAACCTGACTGTGTATTTCACCGATGTTTCTGACAATGCGTAGCCGCGACCCGGGAATGTGATGCAACACTGTCAATGCAGGTGCTCAGGACCCAATGAGGCGCAGTGTGAAGTTCTAGAATGAATCAGCAAGCAGTGATGCCACAGGCCAAGCAACTATCCTTCAGAGCAGGCATGTTTTCAATGGGCAATGCACTAGTTTAACAGAAATCCTATTGCTTGTCTTGTATGCATTTATTTCAAGCTATAAATAACAGATCGTAAGCACTGACAGGACAGAGAGATATTGCAGGGGTAACAATTTTTGGGGGGCATTTTAGGCCTTTATTTGTACAGGACAGCTGAAGACATTAAAGGGGAGAGAGGGGGAATGACAAGCAGCAAAGGGTCGCAGGTCAGAATCAAACCCTGGCCCACTGCATCTAGAAGTAAACCTCATATACCTAAATATGGACGCCCGCTCTACCAACTTAGCTATCCGGGCGCCCAACAATTCTCACATCTTAGGTAGGCAGTCATTCTGCTGCCCACATGCTCTCCAACAAGAGTCTTGCATTTGACCAATGAAGCCTCAGTAGGTTAGGACATCAACAACTGTTAAGGCAGGTAGAGTACATACATGTCATCCAAGGAGAGAGCAGTATAATGCTTACCTCTGTCTCCTCTTCTATTTTGGCTCCCTCCTGCCTGCAGCAGGGCTAGCAAAAGGTCCAGGGAGGTGTTTCCTGACTTGTGGTCTGTTAAATAACAAGACAGAGAGACAGCAGAAATGTTATTCTGATGGACCCGAAACGGAGCAAAGCTAAACACACTGGACGGATGGTGAACCGCTCTTAAATCACATTTTCATCAACATTGCAAGACCCACATTACGCTGAATGCTCAATGAATGCTATGGGTTCTGATGGAAATAAAATAAAATTGTAATAATGCGTTAACACGATAAACCTATCTACCTATTTTATCACTACACCTTGAGGAAGGCTCAAGCCAAAATGTCTTGCCAAATGAATTAAAGGCCTTTTATTTTTTGTAACCAACATCAAGTGTCTCTTAGTGTCTCAACTCTTACGCCTATCAGAGAATTGTATTCCTTTCCATGAACACAGGTGGTTAAAAGGACACCAGAAGTCCTTTTCCTGCCACATTTGTCTTCTTTTCTTGTTTTTGAAAAACATAAATGTTTCAGTATTTTTGCTCCTGCGAATGAACGTGACTGGGGCGAAGACCGCCTGCGCACTTGCTGCTTAGTTCGGTACGCGTAGGTGCCATTCTTTGCCTCTCCCTACATTTTGTTTCTCACTCGCAGACAACTGAGATTGACGTTGTTGTTGTTGAATTGGTGCACAAGGACTTTTATCGTGCCAGAAGCAGTTAATATGTGCGTGTGAAATAATAGAATTCTCTTGTGAGCATGTTTCAGCGCGCTCACAATATGACATAAATTTGATGCCATACTTGGCTACAAAATTTACAATACGTTATTTCTAGTGCCACACACGGACCACTCAGATCACCCTGAAACCCGTCACTGCCCCAATGTGCAGGAAGGTGTGAGGGCCCGTTCATCGCTGCTTGCAGCTTTAAATTTGTTATTAATTTGTTGTATTTTCATCAGATGCAAACAAAAGCAACATGACATTGCCATTATATTGGCAAACCTTCTCTCCAAATATCGACCATTAAAAACCCATATCTGTTAACAACTAGTTATTTTATTCTGTTGTGCAAGCTATTGTGACAAAGGCTCCAACCACATTTGTATTACAAAACAACAATTCATCACCTCCTTTACACAATCTTACCAACACATCTGAGTCACAAGAAACTGGTGTACCCTTCACACAGTGCTCGAAGCTACACAGATGCACTGTAGATTAAGTGCAATCTGTGCCTTAATTAACCAAGGAGCTCATTCGCCAAACTAAACCCCCGAAATATTTCCTTAGTTCTTAACCTGAAATGAACATGTTAGTTATACGAGATTTGAATGAGTCTGTCACTCAAAGCTGAGGCAGGAAATGTGAAAAACGCCAGTCTTGGTTATGTGATTGACACATCCAAACAGCCAGAACGCCTCTGTGTTTGCTGTGAACTTGCAAAGCCCCACAGAGTCAACTGAAACTGGCTGGGTGTCTCTAAGGAGGGAGCCTGTTTTGTTTGTGTTCCTAAGCAGGACTGAAAGTCAACACCAACCGGAGCTAGGATTGGGATCACAACACAGTGGCACTCTGGCGATAAGACCAATGACACATCACTAGTTACTGATCTCCACTATAGCAATGTCAACTCACCTTCATTCCACCAAGCCATGACACAACATAGTGGATCTCCAATTACAGGAGAGATTCCTGTCAAACTAGGCATGGGCTGGTATAAGATTCTGACGGTATGATAACCTTCAGCAAAAATATCACGGTTTCACGGAATTTTAATTACAACTATAAATTTATTATTTTAGAAATGTCTGGGAAACAAAAAACTTTGTTCCCATTGAACACAATGTATTTTATTTTGAAAACACACTGCACGCTGGCAGGGAGAGTGATTTCTAAAATGCACTTTCTGTCCTTACAGACTCATACCTTAAAATTGTTGTGGTTTTGAAACTGTGACTTTCTTAAAAAGGAGAATTCCAGTTGATTCCAACATATAGCTCTGTTGTTTGTAAATGCTGTCAGTAGAGAGAAAAATAAAAACAATTGATGCTGTCTACACCTTGTTATCCTCCTGCTAGTGTTAGCACCCAACAGGCTTGAATGGGGCAAGTTTTAAACGTGATTTTAGCCTCTAAACATGTTCAAAATGTCATTAAAAGTGCCTACCAATGTGAAGAGATTCCTTCCGAGTGAACACAGTAAATCTGACTGCAATAGATGTGAAAGAAATGCATGAAAGTTCTGCTAATTCAGCTGTGTTTAGTTCAGGTGTTGATACTACAAGGAGTGCTTTGGGACCATCTACAAACTACAACATTGAATGGAGATACAAACATATTTTCAAAAATATATGCTAAGTATATACTTATTTTTCAAAAGTAAGTGTTGTAGTACAACTAGCAGGAGACATGTTATAATTGAGGCAAGTTTGGGACACTAGGGGCGGCCTCTAGCTCACCCAGTAAAAGCGTTCCCATGTTGGTTGAGTCCTACAGCGGCCTGGGTTCGAATCCGACGTGTGGCTCTTTGCTGTCTATCCACTATCTAATAAAAAGGGAAAAGCCCCCAAAAAGTAATCTTAAAAAAAAAAAAAACGTTTGGGACACTACCTTATTTACAGTGCCTTGCGAAAGTATCCGGCCCCCTTGAAGTTTTCAACCTTTTGACACATTTCAGGCTTCAAACATAAAGATATAAAATTTTTATTTTTTGTGAAGAATCACCAACAAGTGGGACACAATTGGGAAGTGGAACGAAATCTATTGGATATTTTAAACTTTTTTAGCAAATAAAAAACTGAAAAGTGGTGCGTGCAAAATTATTCGGCCCCCTTGCATTAATACTTTGTAAGGCCTGTTCACACCGGGACGAATTTCGCGTGCGATATTCGCCGACGTTTAACGCGTCGTGACTAAACAAAGGGCGTCAATGAGAGTGTGCACACCGACGCGAAAAACGCCACGCATAAAAGCGTCATTTTTTTAAAAACGCCTCGGGTTTGTTTTCTTTGGTTTGACGCGCCACGTCAAAAACTATCCGACCAATGAAATCGGCCCTTTTGCTCACGTGTCTTGTGCTTCTGAAGTTACAGTAAAACACAACTTGGGGCGCTCAAGCACAAAACGCTCTTACCGAGCACACAAACGAAGAAGACATATATACGCCACCGTCATCACTGCCACAAGACGAGGAAGAGGCAAAGCACAATGTCCAAAATAAATGTTGAGCTGCTGGTCTCCTTGGTTTCGGAACATAAACAGCTATATCTGATTTAGAAGAAATGTTCTAAATACTTGCTCTCTTCTTCTCTGCTCTTCTTCTGAGTTGCAAGCGAGTATTTCTGTTTTACATTAAGCGCCATCTAGTGACAGATAATGAATTTGCATGTTCATTCGGCTCATCGTCAGCGAAAATCGCTTGGGTGTGAACACAAAAAACGCGTCGAAAAACGCTGACGAATAACGCCTGGCGATATTCGTCCCGGTGTGTACGGGCCTGTAGAGCCACCTTTTGCTGCGATTACAGCTGCAAGTCGCTTGGGGTATGTCTCTATCAGTTTTGCACATCGAGAGACTGACATTCTTGCCCATTCTTCCTTGCAAAACAGCTCGAGCTCAGTGAGGTTGGATGGAGAGCGTTTGTGAACGTAAAAGCAGCTGTGTTGCTTTTACGCCAAACATATCGTTTTGCATTGTGGCCAAAAAGTTCGATTTTGGTTTCATCTGACCAGAGGACCTTCTTCCACATGTTTGGTGTGCCTCCCAGGTGGCTTGTGGCAAACTTTAGACGAGACTTTTTATGGATACCTTTGAGAAATGGCTTTCTTCTTGCCACTCTTCCGTAAAGGCCAGATTTGTGCAGTGTACGACTGATTGTTGTCCTATGGACAGACTCTCCCACCTCAGCTGTAGTTCTCTGCAGTTCATCCAGAGTGATCATGGGCCTCTTGGTTGCATCTCTGATCAGTCTTCTCCTTGTCTGAGCTGAAAGTTTAGAGGGACGGCCAGGTCTTGGTAGATCTGCAGTGGTCTGATACTCCTTCCATTTCAAAATGATCGCTTGCACAGTGCTCCTTGGGATGTTTAAAGCTTGGGAAATCTTTTTGTATCCAAATCCGGCTTTAAACTTCTCCACAACAGTATTACGGACCTGCCTGGTGTGTTCCTTGGTCTTCATGATGCTCTCTGCGCTTTCAACAGAACCCTGAGACTATCACAGAGCAGGTGCATTTGTACAGAGACTTGATCACACACACAGGTGGATTCTATTTATCACCATCAGTCATTTAGGACAACATTGGATCATTCAGAGATCCTCGCTGGAGTGAGTTTGCTGCAATGAAAGTAAAGGGGCCGAATAATTTTGCACGCACCACTTTTCAGTTTTTTATTTGCTAAAAAAGTTTAAAATATCCAATAGATTTCGTTCCACTTCACAATTGTGTCCCACTTGTTTGTGATTCTTCACAAAAAATAAAAATTTTATATCTTTATGTTTGAAGCCTGAAATGTGTCAAAAGGTTGAAAACGTCAAGGGGGCCGGATACTTTCGCAAGGGACTGTAATTATTAAATAGATAGCCTACATATTTTTGTAGTATCTCTTTTCGGTGTTGTAGTTTGTAGACGGTCCCTAAGCTCTAACTGTCGTCTCAACACAGGATTGTTGGAATCAACTGGAATTCTCCTTTAAACCAAAGTATACTGTGAAACCAGGAACCGGCCCATGCCTAAATCCAACATGTTAGCCATTCTACTGTAGGCTTCCTTCTATGCATGACAACCAAGTGAACAAAGATTCAGACCATTTCATTTATGCACTGGACATTGAAGGTGATGTAGGTAAGCCCGATGTTTACAAAACCTTCTGCACTCAAACTTCCACTTGTAGTTTGTTAAAAATACAACAATTGCTTGTTAAATTTAAAAACACATGAAAGGAAATCATTTCCTACATTTAGACATCAACAACATCAGAACTTTAATATATTTTGATGTCCTCTGTTCTGATAATAAAACAAATTATTATTTTAGTGAGAACTCAAATAACTAATGTTAGGGAAATCTGTTTATGTTTTTGCTACGCATTTAGGCATTTTTGGATAAAATATATATATATATATATATATATATATATATATAGTCAAAGTACAGCTCTCTGTTGCTTTCTATCCAACGTAACCCCAGACTACTCTGTCACCATGGTTATTATGGGTTAAACAGAATAAATAAATTAGGGTGTGAAAGTATTGACAAAAGGCCTGGCCAAGCTACTCTCTACTCTACACTGTGTTAAGTCTGGTATCTACTATGGAGAACACCAATAAAGAACATCCATGATGTAGCATCACAGTTAAACATTCACACAACTTTATAATGTTGGTGTGTCACTTTTGAACGAAGCAATAAAAGCAACATCCTCATTCATTAGGGAAAATTGGACATGAAAGGCCCGGCAACTCATTCACATTCGTGGATCAAGAGATCTGGTAATAAGTCTCTGGTAAAATAATCACTTTACCTGGTAGATGTGGTGAGTGACAACTACACAAAAGGAATCTAAGGGCCAGACCCATTTCCTGTTCTAAATGTCCTGTATTGATGGAGAGTATAACCACTCTCTTATTATAAAATATAACTTCAACCAATTTGACTAGTCAATACTCAAATGCATCAACATTTGGACAGTTAAACAAAGTTTAAATCATTAGCTGCATGCGTGAACACTGAACCACTTGTTACCAAGCTTGCCAAACAAGCTACAGTTGGCCCTGTAATGCCAAGCTTGTCAGACTCCGTAATAACAAGACCACTGACGGCAAATACTTCTGACTGCCTGTGTATCAGAGAGAATGGACTTAGTCACTTTTCTTGTTGTAGAATTTCTGTGCTGATTGGCTATGATAAATAATTTAAAAAAAAATACTGAGCCAAGACAATGGTTTGGAGGGGAACGTATTTTTTTTTTAACAAACGATTAGCCAGACCATGATTTTACTGGCAGAGATTAAATTCAACAGAAAAACAGAAGATTCATTCTTAACACAGCCTGTTTCCAGGGTTTCTCTCTCTACCCCCTCTCTCTCTCTCTCATATAACACAGACTCTCAGGCATATCAGCAGCACCCCTCGACACAATGCTGTAATTCTTTGGCTGAGCGGAGAGCCTGTCGAGCAACAAAACAAACTGCCTGGGCCTGGAGATCATGAGACAGCCATTTAGTAAATGAATCCACATCAACCTCTGCTGTGAATCTGAAGGGGGAACTCTCTCTCTCACTCCCTCCCCTCCCACCACTCCCACCGTGGCTGTTTTACACCAGCTTGCCTGGCAGCACCAGTGTGGGCAGCCGTTCTCAAAGGCAGTGGATGGGGGTGGTGATGGGGCAGCCCGGCCATTTTGGCCTCCAGTGCCCAATGGACAGTGAAGGGTAATGCAGAGGATGCACATTTCCTGGAGAAAAGGTCGGGGAGGGCGATGCCGGCAGGGTAATTGTATGAAAACAGAGCAAGCTAACGTATGTTGGATCTTTCAGGTTTTTTTTTTTCAGAAAACTCAGCACATGGCTGTCCTTCCCCAGCTGCTCTACAGCAAACCTACAACTAGGACAGCTAGTGCATGGAGTAACCTACATTCAACAAAAGCCATCCCTTGCTGACAACAGACAAAACCGCAGACTGAAAAATGTTGGCCTTAAATTAAAGTCTGTGACAACCGTAGTGTGTCTAGTATACATGACAGCACCAGTCTGCATGCCTTGCAGAGAAGAAGGCAGAGTCAAACTTTTATCAGCGTAGCAGAGTAGTGAATGGTTGGCATGCTATTTTCAGAGGGTTGCTTGGCAACCTCTGCGTCAACAAGGTCACAAGTATTGTCATTCCCTTTCCTTCACACACTAGGAAGTAGCGTGAAGGTGCGTCAGTAAGGGTTATTATAGCCATGAGCCTCTTGCAGAGGAGATGTAAATGAGATCTGAAAACTTGGTCAACCGGATTTCAATCACAGCGACTCCCTGTAGCAACTTGACATCAGGGCTTCTGGTAAAAAGGGCTGCTACAGCCTCTGATGGGAAACATGAGAACTGGTGTAACAAGTCTCTTCCGTGCGTCTTCACGCAGAAGAAGAACAAAAGGGGGCTGCTGTGGCTCAGTCCAATCCCCAAAACTCCACACATCTCGCTCATGTTTCCACATTGTATCTCAGCTGTTGTATGATGTAAATAATACCAATAATGGTATTTAGGTTTCCCTGACTGTAGGGCAAAATCTGAATTGCTGTTCATAAATGGTCTCGATTGAAAATACAATATTACATTACATTACATTACATGTCATTTAGCTGACGCTTTTATCCAAAGCGACTAGGGGTGTGTCTGGCTCAGGGACATATTGGTTGATGTGTCACAGTGGGAATTGTACCCAGATCTCCCACACCAAAGGGCATGTGTCATATCCACTGATATTGATATGGTATTGAAACGGATACCGTTGCTGTATACTGTATTACCGCCCAACCATAACAGTAACCCCACGTCATGCTGGGGTGGGCAATCATGTACACACAGACAATCAGACTGGTCGGTGTGTTTTGAGCTATGGTTTGAGGCGGTGAGGATCCTGTATAGGAAACTGTAAACATCAATTTTTTTTAAAGCACTGAATTGCCCGAGAGTTTGTGTAATAGCTTAATGTTTCCTTTTACAACAAAGCACTCCCTATGATCTCGCTCGTCCCTTTTCTTTTCTCTCTCTCTCTCCTTGAAATAAGCTGCCTTCAAGTGTGGTCAGAAACGTTGAAATCTATAAACAATCTGATGGAAAACAGTAATTGGGAAATATAAAGGCAATGTGTGCTTTGTCGGGGGGGTTAAGAGCACAACAGGACGTCACCCAAATGGGCGGTTTCATTGACACTCCCCCCTGACACACAACAACTCACCGGATTACTTTCCTTTTTAGGACTGCCCACTTTGAAGCCCAGCTGGTCAGCAAGCGAGTTGATGATGTTTTTATCATGCCGCTACCGGAACTAAACATACAATGTGAAGAAGTAAACGCCAACAAAGATGTCTAAACGGAGAGGCAACGAGATTCGGGAACTTCTGTCGGTAGGAGCAGACGCAGAAATGGTCAGACATATTCCAGGAACGGCGAGAGACTTGTCGATGAACAAATAACAATCGTCTCGTGGCCGGGGTGTAACCGGGCATGTCCTGCCTCCTGCACGCTCCACATATTGAATATATTCAAACCCTTGTGTTTTTTTAGAACAAACATTTACATTTTTGGCCAGGTTTAACAGCCCTACAAGACAGGATCATAAGAAATGTTTCGCTTTCTTGTAATAGCTGTACTACTGCTGTACCTAGGGTGGATTTGCGAAGCTGATAGGACTCAAATCTCTCTTGGAGACAGCTGTAGCGCTTGGTGAGCTCCTCTTTGTTGTGCTCCAGTCTGGGCTGCAGGATGAGGTTTTGCTCTGCCAGGGTTCGGTTGTTGGCCAGTGTCTGCTCTTTGCTTTGCTGAACTTCCTGCATCTACAAAACACACAGACACACACAAACAAACATGTCAAAAAAACACCTTTGTCATTACCTGTTCATTCCCTTTAATTCAGGACTCATGACAGGCTGAGTGTGTAGTGGGCATTCACACAGCCTGTGTCGGCTGTCAGACGGTGCAGCAAACACGCAGGTCTCTCCATTCATTCTGAAGGGGGATTGAGTGTTTTGGCAGTGGCGGGGTTTGCCGCGAGGAGGGGGGAGACACGCACTAAACACGCAGTGAGCCGACTCAACTTTTGGAGAAACACAACCCTACAGTGGCTAGAACAAGTTTACACACCCATGCTAAAGTTGATTAAAAAGAGGGGAAAAAAAACATCTTTTGGAAATTGATCTTAATGTCTTGTCTGTATTGTAAATAAATAAATGTTCTTCTGTAAAATATGGGGCATAAGTATACACCTCCCTATGTTACATTTCCATAGAGGCAGGCACATTTTATTTTTAAAAGCCAGTTATTTTAATGGATCAGGATACTATGCATCCTGATAACGTTCCCTTGGCCTTTGGAATTAAAAACAACCCCCCCCCCCCCACATCATCACATATCCTACACCATAACTAGAGATTGGCATGGTTTTATTTCAGTTAGCTTAATAGCTGGTTTGATTTGCATTGAGAGATGATCTTATGGAAAGTTCCACATGCCAATCTCAATCAAGGTGTGGTGAAGGGTATGTGATGAGGGGGGGGGGGATTTTAATTCTGAAGGCCAAGGGAACTTTATCAGGATGCATAGTATCCTGGAGCCATGAAATAACTGGCCTCTATTGGAATTTAACACAGGGCTGTGTATACTTATGTCCCCTTTTTTTTTTTTTATTTACAATACATTATTCATTCACAAACAAAAATTGGTAATAAGATCAATTTTCAAAAGATGTCAACTTTAGCATGGGTGTGTAAACTTATTCAAGCCACTGTACGTCATGCTGCGGTGGCCAATCATATATCTGGCGATCAGACTTTTCTGGATTTGCGGCGGTGTGAGAGCCCCGTACACTAAGAAACATCACTGCCTCTATACATGCCACAAGAAAGTCTGATGTAAAGTGTGACTGTAGGCAGCTACCGTTGTTGGAGAAACTACACAGAGACGGTGCGTTTACTTGGAACTTGCCAGCCTCGTGGTGCATTCTAAGTTATTATAAAATACCCATTATCCATCTGGTGCTTTGTTGTTTAGCAGCAATTTACTGGTGAAATAAGTCATTGTTATTACATTATTAATCAATCCTTTAATTTTGAAGCTGTTTGTTAATGTTGCCAACTGCCAATTATTGTTCAAAAAAGTGTGAAATAACTGAAAACATGTCATGATATTCTAGTTTCTTCAAAGTAGCACTAAAATGTGCCTGATACAGACTGAATGAATGAATGAGGAAATGAAAGAGCTGTGTCAGAGGGAGGAGACTATGAGAAGAAAACCTGCTCCCGACCAGGGTCTCATTAAGCATAGATTCTATTCTGACAGATTTGGTGCACCAAAAAGTCTGAATTTACGTACGCAAAAACAATATTGCGGCGCACACCTGCACGCAATCTTCTCCTTATAAATAGGGATGTTAAGCACAATAACATGCATGTTCAAAAGGTTGCTGAAAACTGGGCACATTTATTACACATGGAAATTTTTTATAAATCACGACTTTCACGAGGAATGTCTCAATAGCAAATTACATCCTGCTTCACGCAACTGTTTCTTGCGTAACGTAACTTGCGGTTTTATAAATGAGACCCCAGGTTAGGTACACAGGCTCAGTTACCATAGTAACTGACTCTGAGGTTAAGTTATCTCTCTTTCTGAAACCGGCTAGAGTTACCACTCTCTCTCAGGTTTTAACAAACATCATTCATCTCAGGGTTAACAAACTCAGAGTTTTCACTAAACCTGCTTTATAAAAACGGACCCCTGGGCAGGTGGGGGGGGCACGCATGCACGCACAAAGGTCAAAACAAACATTTAAAAAAAAAAAAACTAAGCTTTAAATCACCTGCAGGGCCATTACTGAAAGCAGCAATGTATGTATGTAAGCGGTCTGGTTAAATCAAAACAATACAAAATGGAACATAACTTATTTCAACGTATGCAGCATTGAGAACTTAAGAGCAGTAGGAGAAAGACTCCAAAACAAAAATACAGCAGCTGAGACACTACTGACTTACCAAGTTTTAACAGCTGACCTATTAATGACAATAAATCTTTGACAGGACGGGCATTTCGACATGTCATAGCAGGAAGTGTCCAGGGGTTACACACAATCTAAGTTAATAGGGCAATTGTCCAGCTTGTATTTATCTTTACAAAAGTGCTTGTTATTCCACTGACTGGCTCAGATTAATATTCAAGGGTTCAGAGTGTCACGCTGAAAAAAACGGTAGTTACCCTTTAAATAGTGATTCATTTTGGGTACAGTCCCTATCATAGTTTACTCGGACACCTGGATGGAGAGGAGCCATCATCAATGTTTTTAGTGTTGCACTGTGTTCATGTCATATACACTCACCGGCCACTTTATTAGGTACCCTATGCTAGTAACGGGTTGGACCCCCTTTTGCCTTCAGAACTGCCTCAATTCTTCGTGGCATAGATTCAACAAGGTGCTGGAAGCATTCCTCAGGGAGTTTGGTCCATATTGACATGATGGCATCACACAGTTGCCGCAGATTTGTCGGCTGCACATCCATGATGCGAATCTCCCGTTCCACCACATCCCAAAGATGCTCTATTGGATTGAGATCTGGTGACTGTGGAGGCCATTTGAGTACAGCGAACTCATTGTCATGTTCAAGAAACCAGTCTGAGATGATTCCAGCTTTATGACATGGCGCATTATCCTGGTGAAAGTAGCCATCAGAAGTTGGGTACATTGTGGTCATAAAGGGATGGACATGGTCAGCAACAATACTCAGGTAGGCTGTGGCGTTGCAACGATGGTCAGTTGGTACCAAGGGGCCCAAAGAGTGCCAAGAAAATATTCCCCACACCATGACACCACCACCACCAGCCTGAACCGTTGATACAAGGCAGGATGGATCCATGCTTTCATGTTGTAGACGCCAAATTCTGACCCTACCATCCGAACGTCACAGCAGAAATCGAGACTCATCAGACCAGGCAACGTTTTTCCAATCTTCTATTGTCCAATTTCGATGAGCTTGTGCAAATTGTAGCCTCAGTTTCCTGTTCTTAGCTGAAAGGAGTGGCACCCGGTGTGGTCTTCTGCTGCTGCAGCCCATCTGCCTCAAAGTTCAACGTACTGTGCGTTCAGAGATGCTCTTCTGCCCACCTTGGTTGTAACGGGTGGTAATTTGAGTCACTGTTGCCCTTCTATCAGCTCGAACCAGTCTGGCCATTCTCCTCTGACCTCTGGCATCAACAAGGCATTTCCGCCCACAGAACTGCCGCTCACTGGATGTTTTTTCTTTTTCGGACCATTCTCTGTAAACCCTAGAGATGGTTGTGCGTGAAAATCCCAGTAGATTAGCAGTTTCTGAAATACTCAGACCAGCCCTTCTGGCACCAACAATCATGCCACGTTCAAAGTCACTCAAATCACCTTTCTTCCCCATACTGATGCTCGGTTTGAACTGCAGGAGATTGTCTTGACCATGTCTACATGCCTAAATGCACTGAGTTGCCGCCATGTGATTGGCTGCTTAGAAATTAAGTGTTAACGAGCAGTTGGACAGGTGTACCTAATAAAGTGGCCGGTGAGTGTATTTCAGAGCATGATTACAAGTAGAAGTTTCATGTCAGCCTCAGAGTCATAATTCCAAATCTGACATAACCAGAACTTTATGTAAAAACTGATTGTGCCCTTAATGCAAGTTTTCCTTGAAAGCATGAAGACAAGTTGGCAGAACAACATGCTACTGTGTGAACAGTGTGGGACAGAATTAAAAAAAGGTCTCTTGCTACTTCTCAGAACAACTCATTTAACACATCCAACCAAGAGGCTGTTTGTGCAAATATTATCAGGATTGGGCGAGAATATGTAGGAAAACTCCTAAAAATACACTGTAGCGTAGGTCTTAATTGTGTAATAGTTTATAAAAAGGACTGAGCCGGCCTTATTTGGGTGTTGGACTGAAAACAACATTTTATGAAGGAAAGCAGCTAAATATGTCTATTTACCACTGCACTTTGCATCATCATATCCTGAGGTGAGGTGGCCTCCCTTTTGCTCATTCCTAGTGGCCCGCTGAGGAGGCAGACCTTTAAATAGCATTTATAACTGCAGGCTGGTGCTGGGTCAAACCAAACACATATTTGTTTGCTGGGGGAATGCAAATTTTACATATTAGTTAGTTAGATAGATAGATAGATAGATAGATACTTTATTCATCCTGAAGAAATTTTAGGCATCCAGTAGCAAGACAACCATAACACAACAAACACATATACACACATATATCACACATACATAAGAATTCAAATAAAATTGAAAGTTAAAAATTAATTGTTGTTATTATAACATTGTTATACAATGTTTAAACAATTTGGCATCATATATCATACAAAAAGATGTTAATTTCTATCCAGGGAGCATTATAACCTTACTTGGAAAAAAAGTAAATAAATAAAATAAATATATCAAATTTAAAAAGGAAGGCACTTAATACATAAACAGCAAAAAAGAAGGTAAAAAAAAAAAAATACATAAAAGTGCAATACAAAGACAAGATGAAATTGAATGAAGGCTGAATCACAATTCCTTAAAAAAAAGAGATCTTGCAGTAGTTCAGCTTCACTCTCTCCATAAATCCAGTGTACCCACAATATGTGATGTGATTTAATATGCCACTCACAAAAAATAAGACTGAAGCCCACTTTGCTCTCGTAATTGTTGCTCAAATAACAGATGAATTCTCTTTGTTACTTTGTTCTGTGTAACCACAAATAAAGCCACATTAAAATGTAACTTGTTACACAGAAAAGTGGGTAACAGAATTAAGTTGAAACCGAAGTTTAGCTCAAGAACTAGGACCTATCTATTTGGCTAAAAACATAACATTTTATCTTAGAAAATAATCCAAATATTAGTATTAGAGCTAAATAGGGATGCAACAATTATAGATTGTGTTGATATGATTATACACTCACCTATAGGATTATTAGGAATTCCATACTAATACTGTGTTTGACCCCCTTTCGCCTTCAGAACTGCCTTAATTCTACGTGACATTGATTCTACAAGGTGCTGAAAGCATTCTTTAGAAATGTTGGCCCATATTGATAGGATAGCATCTTGCAGTTGATGGAGATTTGTGGGATGCACATCCAGGGCACGAAGCTCCCGTTCCACCACATCCCAAAGTTGCTCTATTGGGTTGAGATCTGGTGACTGTGGGGGCCATTTTAGTACAGTGAACTCATTGTCATGTTCAAGAAACCAATTTCAAATGATTCGAGCTTTGTGACATGGTGCATTATCCTGCTGGAAGTAGCCATCAGAGGATGGGTACATGGTGGCCATTAAGGGATGGACATGGTCAGAAACAATGCTCAGGTAGGCCATGGCATTTAAACGATGCCCAATTGGCAATAAGGGGCCTAAAGTGTGCCAAGAAAACATCCCCCACACCATTACACCACCACCACCACCACCACCAGCCTGCACAGTGGTAACAAGGCATGATGGATCCATGTTCTCATTCTGTTTACGCCAAATTCTGACTCTACCATCTGAATGTCTCACCAGAAATCGAGACTCATCAGACCAGGTAACATTTTTCCAGTCATCAACTGTCCAATTTTGGTGAGCTCTTGCAAATTGTAGCCTCTTTTTCCTATTTGTAGTGGAGATGAGTGGTACCCGGTGGGGTCTTCTGCTGTTGTAGCCCATCCACCTCAAGGTTATCACAATTATTATGCATTAATTTATTTCACTGCTAAAGTTATAATTAATAGAACTGTTATAATTCATACTCTTTATTGATCCCTAATGGGGAAATTACAATTTAAACTCTGTTATTATTATTATTATTATTATTATTATTATTATTACACACTACACACAGGGCTGAAATACACAAACACGATCAGGTACTTTACATTCACTAATGGAGAGATGTCAGAGTAAGTGGGATGCGACTGCTGAACAGTCCTTAGAATTAACTGTATCCGTGGATGGATATCTTACCTATAGGTTGGTAAGCCTACCATTTTGTAGAAAAATAAACTTTTGAAAATGCAAAGATCTCCCTTCATTCAATTTGCCAGATGATGGCCTAGCGCTGAAACGTTGCCTACTATTAAATCAGACAGTTTGCCTGGAGTTTATTTGCAACTTTTGATCTTTGAGAGAGACAGACATCATGGCTTTCAAACGAGCAAAGAGGCAGCTGGGCCACACCCCCAGCCTCCACCTTGCCCCCCTCTCTCCTCCTCAAAAGCTACAGACTCAGAAATGGCACATACTAAGGAAAGCTCATTGTGGGACTGGCTCTAGTGGCTGTAATTCTGCACCAAGGCTGAATTTTGTTAAAGAGACTTCAGATACAGTATTAGGGACCACTGAGGTCTATATAAAAGAGACTTCAGATACAGTATTAGGGACCACTGAGGTCTATATAAAAGAGACTTCAGATACAGTATTAGGGACCACTAAGGTCTATATAAAAGAGACTTCAGATATGGTATTAGGGGACCACTAAGGTCTACCTACAAAAGACCTCAGATACAGTATAAGGGGACCACTAAGGTCTATATAAAAGCATCCAAAGAGCACCATGTCATGGGACCTTTAAACATCATGTGTGGATATAATAAAACTGGGTCACCTACAAACAAAGATCATGCTGGCTTTAGTGCAGAAAAGGTCAAAATGTTGCTGAAAAGCTCATATAATTTTAGAAATGTCTTGCTGCTTGAGCTTGCCTCAAAACACAAGCCACAAACAGCCTACCATAACACAGATCCACACATAAAAGTCACAATTAGTGTATAACAGGACCAGTAGTATAGGTGTGGGCCATTTATGGTCCATTCATGTGGAAAAACAGGATGCATTTAATCTAAACAAATTCAAGACAGAACCATTTGCATTATTCAAAAGGCAATGCGTGCTTCTTTCAGTTTGTTTTGCAAAAAGCATGCTTTGCTGTAGGCAATTAGCTTCTCATCCCTCATCTATATACTACAGTTGTATAATCCAAAGATCTCAGCAATCTAAGGTTGCACTCAATGTCTTATGACACCGACTGCTTCTGTTTCCATGCAGGTTACAGCTCCACCTTTGGCTCAGGCATGTCTTTACTTGTCTGGTTCACTCCATACCATCTCTCCTATAATCTTATGACTGATTTAAATTACACAAGTCATTGCAGTAAACAAGTCCCTCCCTCTCTGTAAGCTACTGGGAAGTGGAAAATGAAACTATGGGGACAATCAGACAGGGTGTAGATCCAAAACAAAACTGACAACAACATAAAAAGGCCAGCTCACACACAGCACAACATCCACCCAACCACCTAATAATACCTGACTGTATTTCTCTGGATTTTGCTGTAGTATCGGGCTGGCTATCGTTCAAAAATATTTGATACCGGTATTGATACCAATACCACGACTTCGATACTGGTTCTTAAACTATAGGGTTTTTGATACCAAAAATAAATTACGGCACAAATCCTTTTCTTTATTTTTCAGCTCCTACTACGTGAGCCCCGTCTCTGTGCCTAAACGTGGAGTTGTTCCTTCCTGCCTCTATGACATGTAAGATTACACAGCTAATCATAAACATTACTAGATCTTACTAGAAGCACGCTGCATGCTTATTGGCTCACTGACGCTGATAAGATTAATTCCTTAGGTATTGAATGACAAAGCATTTTTTGATACTTTAGAGGCAATTCGTCGGTGTCTAAAAAGTATTAAATTCAATATCCAGCCCTACATATAGTAGCTTTTTCTCATGTCTAAGAAGAGGGGCTTTTTTTCTTTTTAAATCACATTTTAGTCCTTACTCTCACGCAAACTTAACTCAAATGAAACTGCCAGAGTGAAGACACAGCACCATGACAACAGGCAAGAAAACTGCCTGTGTCCTGACAATGTGTGTTTAATGTTTCCAATTACGAATGGGTCCAAACTGCAGTTTAAGAAAGTGAGGAAGAAAGAGTTTCCTGAAGACTTTGCACTTTATGAGCAAGAAGAACACGGTGGGAAAATTCTTCACAGGGATCTGGTGGGTCTGATTCAGCAGGGTAACTTAAAGCGCATGCTGGAATTGACCCTTTCAGAAGCAGCAGCACCCTGGGAAATTATCACAAGCACAAATGCTGTATATAAATGTGTCAAATCTGTTGGCACTTTCTCTTTATATGGTCTAAGGCTGTGGCCTGCAATTGCTTCCTGTATGGAAAAAAACGGACCATATCAGCTGCTTGTCATGAAAAGCTGATAAGAGTGCAATGCACGATTCAGGGGAAAATATGAATCATGATTTTATTTAGCTTAGAATTAATATCACAATTCTATTTTATTTTTTGACCATGACAAAACAAAATAAATTGGCAGTAGGCCTTCCAAACAGATTTCTTTTGGCACCTATAGCACATTGCGCATCACCACAAGCCTTCAGAGGCTTCAACAAAGAGAAGGGAGAGCAGTGCAGTGGTTGGGAGCGCTTTAACACCTATTTTATACAGTATATGTTTAAAACTCAGAAGAAAGTAGTAACGTTTGTGATGCAGTCGGCTCGTAAAATGAAATGAGAATAAAAGTCAGAATTGTTTTGTTTTTTTAAATCAGTTATTTAAAAATTAAATCGTGAACAGGGTGAATTGAGATTGTGATTTTATACCGATTAATCGTGCAGGTCTGAATACAGGTGCCGTTAATTGGGAATTGCTACCTTGTGCTACTGGACCAAAGCCAATGGTCTGTATGGAGAAGGCAAAGTCTCTATTAAAAGGTGCTCTAAGGGATGTCACACGCGTTTCAGGCTAGAACATTTGTTTTTGCATACAGCAAACATCTCTTCACTATCCGCGAGCTGCCTGTCCCCAGAACACAGTAGCTATGTTTCCATCCACACGCTTTTATCCGAATCAAATGAAAAATGCCTTATGGAAACAGTAAAATTCGATGGAATTTCATTCACTCTTTCACTGAATGAAATATGTTCGGTCTCAACGGATTTTATCTCGATCGATATACGGCTTATGCGATAAACGCTGATGGAAACGTTATTTGCCGAATAAATAGTGAATTGCGATCAAATTTTAGGTCATTTTATAGTTCCAGCTCACCACAAAACAAAGAAGAAGAAGTTTTAGTTAATTTCCGATCTGTCTGCACACATGGTGGGTGTCAACAAAGACAGATGGAAGTGGACGGACGAGGAGACAAGAGACTTTTTTAAATTTAATTTATCAGGAACTCGCGAAGGAAATGACCAACAAAGGTTAGGACAAGCCGTGGGACGTCCTCCGGAGTAAATGGAAGGCACTCAAACAGCGAGACATGTCTCGGTGCTGGAGGGAAAATAAAAAGCACGTTGCATCTGCATCCTCATAGCGATGTGTTGATAGTGTCGTTGTTTTCTAATTATAGCTTGATATGTCGCTATCAGCTGGCACATAAGCACTATTATAACTTTTGCAATATTGATCATGTGTTGGTAGATGGCGCGATCTCTTTTGTCTAGAAAAACTTTGTTCGCAAATGTTTGCTTCAATGTCTTGCAAATCAGTGCAAAAATGAATAGAAACACCTTAAAATGTCTAAAATCAATTTGATGTGCCAATATAATCGCAAAACAACATGTGATGTCATTACGCACAGGTTTTTATTCACTTTAAAGCCGTTGGATGGAAGCACACTTTTACCAGCTTTAGTCACATGAGTTTTTTTTACCAAACTTCGATTTGATTGACAAGTGGATGGAAACTTAGCTAGTGTAAAAAAAAAAAAAAAAAAAAATGCAGTCTCTTTTAGCCCAGGGTCTACAAACAACAAAAACAATATGTGCCAGCCTGCACCACCAATACACAAACAGTGTTGCAGCCAATAACCGATAAGAAGGATTTGGGGGTGGGGGTGGGGGGCTAGTGTTGTTTTTGAAAATACTTGACGTCAACGTCAAGACGTAACGTCACCCAACATCGCTTAGAGCACCTTTAATGTTACTTTGCAAACGGCCTCACGCTTTAGACCTATTCACAATGTATAGGATACACATATAGCATAGAGCTTTATTCAACATTACAGCTACTGATATTAATTACATCTTTGTTGTTATAATGTAAGCATTACTTATGGTCCTGGGGGATTAATAAATTAATATTTTACATAAGGGTGTTAAGTTAAGTATCGTTTTCCTCGCTCCCAGTGCCAACAGTCATAAACGGGCAGATTTGTGTGGAGTTTGGCATGACGAGAAGTCGGGAAAAAGTCTCGAAGCTAGGCCATGGCTTAAATTTAAATATGTTCTGAAAATAACTCAGCAATAATATCGTTATTAAAAAGTGTTCCTCATACATAAGTGTAGACGCTGACGTTGTACAGTTTGGACGGAGCAACAATGTCGCAAACTGGGAATCCTCGAGTTAAAACTTGAGACAATGCTAGCCCTTGCTCCGTCCCAAGGTTAACGATGTGTAGCCTATTTTAGGTTTCAGAACATTTAAGTTCGGGTGACAACACATATTTTTGATTAAATCCCACACGTGATTTGAAGCAACCGTGTCCGTGACTGTACCGAGAGTATGTTGGTATAGCACAACAAAGGGCTGAGGAAAAAACAGTGACCGAGAAAAAGGAGTAAGAAGCTAACGTTGGACTACAAAAGCATGTAGCTTAACATACCTCATCCATCTCCTGTACCATTTTTGTAAGTTTTTCGTCGTCCTCCAGAATTTCGTTGAGTTGAGTCATCGTGTAAGCACTATACTTGTTGGAAAAACTAGACATTTTTAGCTCTAGTTGTGTTTCTCTTCGCCTGTGATCCCTCTTCTCGCCTTTCACAGATTGTGACAGCTGACTGGGCTTCCCTTACAGGAAGTAGTTACAGGCCCAGTGCTGCATTCACGTGCTGTCAGAAATATCCCAATTCCCGAAAAACACCAAAATTGGCGTCAATTGAACAATTACTACCAAGGTGTAGCCATGGAAATATTTCATTTTTCTGTGGGTGAAGTACTGGCAGAATATTTGACTAAATTCGATTGTCAACTAATTCTTACTTCTTTTTATTTGTAAATTAAAGTCCTCACAACTACATTCTGGTTAAAATAATACTTATCTGCATTGTGCACTGACTACACAAAAGATGGCTAATGAAAAAGCAAAGAGAGCCTGAGTGTTGAGACTGGCTAAATTTCTACCTGACGTAATATAAGCATGTTTGCATATGAAGGGGGATTTATCGTATTTTTCAACATCCACATTTACACTGATTGATATCGGTTGCTTAAAGGAGACATTATATGCAATATTTGGTTTTAATCCAACATGTTTATTTCCCAACCATGCCCAACCAGTCTACATGTGTTTTGTGGATCTGGAGAAGGCGTATGACCGGGTCCCCCAGGAGAAATTGTGGGAGGTGCTGCGGGAGTATGGGGTGAGGGGGTCCCTTCTCAGGGCCATCCAATCTCTGTATGACCAAAGCGAGAGCTGTGTCCGGGTTCTCGGCAGTAAGTCGGACTCGTTCCAGGTGAGGGTTGGCCTCCGCCAGGGCTGCGCTTTGTCACCAATACTGTTTGTAATATTTATGGACAGGATATCAAGGCGTAGTCGGGGCAGGGAGGGGTTGCAGTTTGGTGGGCTCGGGATCTCATCGCTGCTTTTTGCAGATGATGTGGTCCTGATGGCGTCATCGGTCTGTGACCTTCAGCACTCACTGGATCGGTTTGCAGCCGAGTGTGGATGAGGTTCAGCACCTCTAAATCTGAGGCCATGGTTCTCAGCAGGAAACCGATGGAGTGCTTTCTTCAGGTAGGGAGTGAGTCCTTACCCCAAGTGAAGGAGTTTAAGTACCTTGGGTTCTTGTTCGCAAGTGAAGGGACCATGGAGCGTGAGATTGGTCGGAGAATCGGAGCAGCCGGTGCGGTATTACATTCCGTTTATCGCACCGTTGTGACGAAAAGAGAGCTGAGCCAGAAGGCAAAGCTCTCGATCTACCGGGCAATTTTCGTTCCTACCATCACCTATGGTCATGAAGGCTGGGTCATGACCAAAAGAACAAGATCCAGGGTACAGGTGGCCGAAATGGGTTTCCTTAGGAGGGTGGCTGGCGTCTCCCTTAGAGATAGGGTGAGAAGCTCAGTCATCCGAGAGAAGCTCGGAGTAGAGCCGCTGCTCCTTTGCGTCGAAAGGAGCCAGTTGAGGTGGTTCGGGCATCTGGTAAGGATGCCTCCTGGGCGCCTCCCTAGGGAGGTGTTCCAGGCACGTCCAGCTGGGAGGAGGCCTCGGGGAAGACCCAGGACTAGGTGGAGAGATTATATCTCCAACCTGGCCTGGGAACGCCTCGGGAGCCCCCAGTCGGAGCTGGTTGATGTGGCTCGGGAAAGGGAAGTTTGGGGTCCTGTTGTGGTTTGGGGTTTTGTTTGGGGTTGTGTTTCTCTTTCTTTGGCCTCCTTGTGTTTTTGTCTGTATTCTCCCCTGTCTTGTGATTCCCCGGTAAGTGTCTGTTTGTTCTACTTCCCATTTTATTCTGGTAGTGTAGTTTCCTGTCTTGTCTAGTCTTGTCCAGCTTTGCTTTGTGCCTGTCTGATTGTCCAGCCCCGCCCTAATGTGATTCACCTGACGTCTCACCTGTTCCCTATTACCTTGTTACCTCTTGTATTTAACCCCTGTGTTCCTTTTGTCTTGTGTCAGATCGTTTTGTCTGTGTGGCGTTCCTGTATCTGTGTCTCTGCCTGTTTTTTCCCCGTGTCCTGCCGTAGCATCGCCGGTCCAGTGCCTGGACCTCCCAGTGTTTTTCTGTCGTTATCTTGCCGGAGCTTGCCTCTTCCAGCGCCTGGCCTTCCCTGTGCCCCTCTGTGAGTTTTTCCCTGTGTTCTCCCACCTGGCGGTGCGCCTCCTCCCCTGGTGCCTTCGGTGGATCTGGTGTTCCCGGACTACTGCCTGCACATTACCTGGTTTGGACATTCTGAGAATGCTGTGTTCTGTGCTCCCTGTGGTGTGAACTGTTTAAAATAAAGACGGTCCGACCAAACCCCCTGACCCAGACCGGCCGACCGGACCCCTTGGCTCCGACTGGCCGACCGAACTCCCCGACTCAGACCGTCCGACCAGACTTCCAGGCCGACCGACCAGCCCCCATGACCCCGACCAAAGGCCCAGCACCTCTGACCCCCGGTTGGCGGTCAGCGCCCCAGACCCCCAGCCGGTGTCTGGGTCTCTGCCCTCCCTGGTCACTGGCTCCCAGAGTCCCTCTGGCTTCAGGCCTAGGGGTTCTCCGGGACCCAGTCCCCCCCACATCCAGTCCCCGGGGCCCCCCTCTGGGTTCCCCGGGTCCCGGGTTCTCAGGAATTCCGGCCCCCCATGTTTTGGGTCCTCTGAGTCCTGGTATCCCTGGTCTTGTGTCTGTCCCTGTCTCTGTGCTTGTCCCCGTCACTGTGTCTGTTCCTGTCCGTGTCTCTGTGCCTGTTCGTGTCCCTGTCCCTGTGCCCTTGTCTGTCCCTGTGCTTGTCTCAGTCCCCGTGTTTGTCTCTGTCCCAGTGTTTGTCCCTGTCCTGGTCACCGTCTCTGTCCCTGTCTCCGTTCCTGTTCCCATTTTTCTTCCTTTCCCTGCATCCGCCCCATCCAAATTGGTCCCTAAACCCGATCCGCCTGTAGTTACGTCGTCTCCGTGCGTCCCGTCCCAATCTGTCCCATCCACGCCTGTCCAGTCGAAGCCGGTCCTGTCCATCCACAAGCTTCCTCGTGCGCCCTCTAGTGGGCTTCCTTGTGTGCCCACTTATGGGCTTCCTCGTGCGCCCTCCCATGGGCTTTCTCGCGATCCTAGTGCGCCCCCCCGTGGGTTTTCTCGTGCGCCCTCCCATGGGCTTTCTTCGTGCGCTCCGCCGCGGGCTTTTTCGTATGCCCGATCCTGGGCTTCTCCGTGTACTCGCTAGCCCCTCCTAATTCCTCCCTGGGGTCCCTTTCTGTCCTTGTCAGTCTCCCTACCTCCCTCTGTGTGTCTTTCTCTCTGCTTGTTTTATTATCTGTGTCCCTTTGCCTTTCTGTCCCTAGCTCTGTCGGTTCTGCTCTGTGTCTCCCTTGTCTTGTCTCTTCCTCGGTCGTCCCGTCCCTCTCCTTGGTCTCATCTTTTCCCTCATTCTGTCTCCTTCCTGGTGGTCTTGGTTGTCTCTTTACTTGTCTGCCTCTCTGTGTCTGTCTCATTTCCTCTCTCACGTTTCGTCTACTTTCTTGTTTCGTCTCCGTCCTCGCCCCGTCTCTGTACTTGTCTCCCTCACCCTCTCTTTCTGCGTGTCTGTGTCTTTCTGTTTGAGTGTGTCTCTCTCTCGTCCGGTGTATGTTTAACGCTCTGTCTCTTTCTCTCTCCCTGTCGGTCTTGCTCTGTGTCCTTCCCCCTCTGTCTCTTTTCGGTCCCTATGTCGGTCTGTTGTTCTCCTTTTTTCTGTCCAGCCCTCTGTCTCGTTACCTCCCCATCTCGCTCTAGCGCTCTCTCTCTCTGTGCCTTTCCCTAGTCCTTTCTCTGCTCCCTTTCTCTTGTCCCTCTTCTCCAGTCCCTTGCTCGTCTCCGGTCCTGTTCTGGCTTCCCTTGTGCCCTCTCTTCGTCTCATCTCCCTTTTTCATCTTGTTACCTTCCGTCTTTTCGTCCTGACACCTTTGTCTTGTCCCCTCTTTTCATCTCGTCTTTTCTTGTTTCGTCTCCTTGTCTGTCCCCTCTTCCTCGTCTCCCCTTTCGTATCGTTGTCTCTCCTCCGTCTGGTGGCCTCTTTTGTCCCGTCTCCTCTCTTGTCACGTTTCAGCTTTTCTCTCATCTTTTCCTTGTCTCCCCTCTTTGTCTTGTCTCCTCTTTCGTCTACTCACATCTCCTCTTTCATCTCCCCTCTCTCGTTCCCTTCTTCCCGGTCGTTCCCTCCTTTTCAGTCCCTCTCTCTCTCCCTCCTTTCTTGTCCCTCTCTTGCTCTATCCTTGTCCCTCTCTCGCTCCCTCGTTCCTTCCTCTCCAGTCCCTCTCATGTTGCCCCTTCTCTTCCCCTATGCTCCTTGGTTCCCTCTGCTTCTGCCCCTAGTGTCCTTGTGCCTTGGGTCCCCTGGTTTCCCCGTCCCTCGGTTCCCTCTTTCCCAGTATCTTCCGCCCTCTCTGGGTTGTTTTTTGTTCCCCTTTGGGTTTTTGGTTTTTGACATCTGGGATCTGTCTTTGGGGGGGGGTACTGTTGTTTGGGGTTGTGTTTCTCTTTCTTTGGCCTCCTTGTGTTTTTGTCTGTATTCTCCCCTGTCTTGTGATTCCCCGGTAAGTGTCTGTTTGTTCTACTTCCCGTTTTATTCTGGTAGTGTAGTTTCCTGTCTAGTCTTGTCCAGCTTTGCTTTGTGCCTGTCTGATTGTCGAGCCCCGCCCTAATGTGATTCACCTGACGTCTCACCTGTTCCCCATTACCTCGTTACCCCTTGTATTTAACCCCTGTGTTCCTTTTGTCTTGTGTCAGATCGTTTTGTCTGTGTGGCGTTCCTGTATCTGTGTCTCTGCCTGTTTTTTCCCCGTGTCCTGCCGTAGCATCGCCGGTCCAGTGCCTGGACCTCCCGGTGTTTTTCTGTCGAGCGTTACCCTGTGCTCACCTTCCTGCCGGAGCTTGCCTCTTCCAGCGCCTGGCCTTCCCTGTGCCCCTCTATGAGTTTTTCCCTGTGTTCTCCCACCTGGCGGTGCGCCTCCTCCCCTGGTGCCTTCGGTGGATCTGGTGTTCCCGGACTACTGCCTGCACATTACCTGGTTTGGACATTCTGAGAATGCTGTGTTCTGTGCTCCCTGTGGTGTGAACTGTTTAAAATAAAGCCACAAGAACCCTTCTACTACCTGCCGCCTTGTCTCTGCATTTGGGTCCTTTCTTCTCACCCCGTAACAGGGTCCCCTACTGGAGCTGCTGCCCCCGCGACCCAATACCGGATAAGCGGATGAAGATGGATGGATGTTTATTTCCAAGGCAGACATACAGTATAGTTTTACACATTCATTTTTATTTATTTATATAGTGTTTTACACAATTAAGTTATGTATGTCAGAGTTATAATTAATGTATTTTCATCACATAGCGCTACACAGAAGGCACCTGTCTTCTCTTTGTGAAATCATGAAATTGAACAGCCCTGAAAAAAACTCAAAGCATTTTACACCTGTTACAGTAAAATACATTCAAACATAGTAAAAAAAAAAAAAAAAACCTGAGGAAGACCTAATCAATACATTCTTTGTCTGGAGTGTGATGATACAGTACATCAACTACAACATATCACCTGTTCTTAAAGATAGTATTAGTTACATGATATGCCACTTTATTTAGACAGGAAAATGCACACTTAATTATTAAGCAAATAATAAATTAAACTAATAAAAACAAGGAGAGATGCATTGCAGCTAGGTTTTAGCACAATTGCTATTTTATGCCCGTATTCCCATGTAATGGTCATAGTAGCCATTCATTTATTCAAGTTTTATTTCTAATGGCGATGCCACTTTTGGTCTGAGGAACCCCACAGCTCTGTCAGATGAACCTGCATGCCCTTTCTTTGATTCCTAATGTACATTCCAAATATATAACACTATGCATTTTATAAAAGTGGATATTGCCAATTTTTTCATGCAATTAAATTGCCAATATTAAGGTTGGTTTGGTCAGCAATCATACTAATGCTAGTGTACTAGGCCACTACTATTTGGAGTGGAGCTGAATGCTTAAACCATTTATCCATTGACTTACAAAACGGCAACATGTAGTGTTCAGGTGTAGTTCATGTTTATATGTGTATATATTCTTTTGAACAAATTAGAATTGATATTTATTTTAATTCAGCAAAATTACCATAAAATCTTTTTACGTACCCCCTGGCAACTGTAGAGGCACCCGCTGGTAGAGTTGTTCCGATATACATACCAATACCAGCTGATATGTTTGAGTACACAAGTCTAAGCACCGATCCGATACCACGTAATTTAGCCTGAAAAATAAAAATCAACTCTAAAAAAGCTTGTTAGCATTCAGACCAAACCGGAAATCAATTCTTCTTCTCTAAAAAACAGTAGCCTACACAGCACGGCTAAGAAGTCTGCTTGCATTTGGCCTTGGGTAAAGTGCATTATATTACATTTTATATCTCTTTTATTTTACTAAATTGTGGATGCAGCTTTTCGGAATTGCAATCTGTTTCTAGATTATTTAATTAATTCATGTTCATTTTTCAGTTATAAAAAGATATGGCATTCATTCTCTGTACACACCATAGACCAAATATACAGTCTATGGTACACACACACACACACACACACACACACACACACACACACACACACACACACACACACACACACACACACACACACACACACACACACACACTCTTAAAAGAGCCTTTTGTTTGTGATTCAGAATCAGGTTTAACCTCCTAAGCCTACAGGGTGCAGCGTACACATAATTATGGATCCAACTGCAGTTCTGGGCAATACCCGCCCTACAAAGAAGCCTGATTAGTTGAGGTCAGGCATTGACTTAGGTTAGGATAGCCGAGTGGTCAGGGGTTAGGACCTGACCCAATCGGGTTCCGTTACCTCCCGCAAGCATGAACGCCTGGCCAATCGTAGAGCGTGAATGCTATCGAAGTGCGGGTCTTGTCCTGAACTGCAGTCGGACATGCACCGTACACTACATCCAGTCACCGTCTTCTTCTTGGTGTGCTTGGTGGCAGAATCAAGGTGAGTGCACTAGCCTATTTGGAATTGCATCAATACATTATTTTGTATTATTAATACATATTTTATTAATATAAGCAAATAAAAAGTGATGTGAAAAAAAATTAAAGCCTTCATTGCCACACTCTGCTCCTGGGGTCCCATCTTTAGGGTAGTGCACTTGATATGAGACTTGGCTCATAGTCTTTTATTTCCTCTAATTTAAGATTAGTTGTTCCTCTAATGAACAAAGTGTTTTCATTTTCTGAAGACGAGTAGGTTTGATAGTATATACAGAGCATGGACTGGTCGTCTTTAAGGTAGGCTATAGGGTTGTGCCAATGGACAATATATAATCACCACCATCGTGATGCCACACCCCCCACCCTGTCAGACACACGCTAATCGTAGTGCATGGGAAATTGACAACTGCATTGACCTTAAACTTGCAAAGACACTTGCGTTGGGCTTTGCACTGTGCTGCCCCTTAAGTGGAAGCTACTTCTCCCCCTTACATGCGAGCTATTTGTAGTGACAGTCTCTCTCTCTCCCTGTCAGTACAGTAGCTCGCTCTACCTGGCCTAGTAACGTATCAGCATACGGTAAGGTCATGCTCTGCACCTCGGCGGTCTTGAGCAAGAGAGGAAAGGCGTTAACGTAGAACGCTACCACACTATTCCCTCATTGGATTAACTTTGTGGAAACTACTGTGTGCGTGCATCAATAAGTAAGTCTGATGGCGATGTTATGTAGGATTCATGAATGTACGTTAGCAACAGCACCACTTGCTCAAAAAAGTAACTTTTCTTTTTCTTTACTTTGCCCTCAACAGTTGCTACTGCTGACTCCACGGCAGGCCTCCTAACACCGGGGATATGTTGCCACATTTTTTAAACCGATGTCATGGACTAGTGCTGAAAACCACTCCACCCGCCACTTTGACTGGTATACAAGGCAAAGTCAACCGCCACTTTGAAAAAGTACCCGCCATTGGCTGGTGGCGGGTGCTAATTTCCCACCCTGGTCGGCATCATGAGTCACTTTTTCCCTTCAGCACATCGTGGGTCTCCTCGTAGATCTGACCGGAGACGCACTTCACTCTGCTGCGGCAAGCCAGACGGCGCGTGGCGGGTCTGGTAATCCCCTGGATGTTATCACGGTTTTATGCTAGCCGTCCACAAAGTATAGATCTACAGAGTTGCTGCTGCATAATTTTGTGTCTTCCCTTAGTAAAAATAGTGGTGTTGGAAGTGGTACTTTTACTTGTTATTAATGCGTTAATTTCGACAGTCCTAATCTCAATATATTTATAAGTCGCTATATGTAGTGAGAAAGTCGCCAAATTGGCAACACTTTCACCATTGTTACTGCTGCAGCTTCCTGATTTTCAAATTATGGATCGACATCACACGTGCGTGGGTTGATCACACATTACAAAAGTGAGTAGTGTTGGGCGGCCGGGTAGCTCAGTTGGTAATGTGTGTTCCCATATGTAGAGATTTATTCCTCTACACAGAGGCCCAGGGTTCAAATCCGACCTGAGGCAATTTTCTGCATGTTTTCCCCATCTCTCTCCCCGTTCATATCTAAGCTATCCTGGTAAATAAAGGTGGAAATACCCAAACATTTTTGCGTACAAACACACAACATTAAATATATAATTGTTAACACACTGGTATTGGATTGGTACTTGGTATCGGCCAGGTTCAGTTCAGGAATCAAAATCAGGATCGGGAAGGACATGGTACCAAAACATCTCTACATGGGTACAAGTACCCCTGGTTGGGAATCATTGCTCTATATGTTTTAAGACATTCAACTATATTTTTTGCTTCATAATACCTCTCAGTTTGTCTATAACTAGATCTCAACCTGACCTGATTCTGACATGACATCAAATTACAATAAAATACATCAAGCTGCTGGATTTCAGTGAAGGGACTTCACACTTCTGAATTTGTACACAAAATAGTTTCTACAGTATATATGGTTTGAATCCCAGAATATACAGAAAGAATCAACCCTTCCAACAGTTCTTTCCCATTTCTACACCCTACAGTTCATTCTCAGTAGCGCAAATTGTGTTCAGACTCACTGCCACTGCTGCTTTGCCTTTTTCTTTGTCTTCCACCATCAGACTTCCAACTGAGTTTTTCGGATTTGTTGAGGACCTCCGCCCCGGTCTCCATGCCCAGTACCTGCCTCTGCACCAGCTTGTAGTATAGCCCCCCACTGGCCATCAGCTGACTGTGAGACCCTTGTTCAGCCACATGGCCCCTGTCGATCACAATGATGTTGTCTGCCTTCTCCACAGTGCTGAGCCGATGGGCGATCACCAACACCGTGCGCTCCTGCATGACGTTGTTTAGAGCGTTCTGAACCTGCAGTAGATATATTAGAGATTAACAAAATGATCACTGAGATGAATCAGCAGCTCTCTGACACATCCAAAAGTATATTAATGTAGCCTTTCACTCACAATGTGTTCACTCTCTGCATCTAGGGCGCTGGTCGCCTCGTCCAGGATAAGAACACGAGGGTTGCGGATGAGAGCTCTTGCAATGGCTACCCTTTGTTTCTGCCCTCCTGACAACTGGGTGCCTTTCTCTCCAACACCTGGTTATTAAAATGGAGCAGTAATTCTGCTGCATGACTTCAGCTTAATATAGCAGAGATGACAGTTAACTCCATTCTTCTTATAAAACCCACAGTACTCTTCCAAAACAAACATAATAATTGAGATGTTAATTGGATCCCATTGAGCCTAAAAATAAACCGTGAGATTTCTAGCAGGAGACCAGAACAGGAATGCTAGTATGAGGGCAAAATTAAAATCTTATTTAATTCAGTATAAAAAATGTCATGATTACTGACAGGGTGTCTTGGCTTATCTATCATTTTCTTTACTAATACATCAACAGCTGACCTCTAAACGAACACATATTAATAATAATTACTTGTTCCATAGCCTGTAGGGAGGGAAGTGATAAAATCGTGGGCATTCGCCTTGATGGCAGCCTGCACCACAGTCTCCATTGGGACATCAGTCAGGCCATAGGTGATGTTCTCCTCGACCGTCCGGGCAAACAGCACAGGCTCTTGGCCCACAAGAGCTACCTGCAGAAACAAATTGATGGTTTTATGTGTGAAAGACCTTAACCAACAATGAATTGATTCCAGTAACAAGTATAGTATGTAGCAAAAGTCTCATATAGCTTTCCTTTGTGCCATAGAGTTCTGTTGTCCACAAAACACATCAGTTTGGGCACCCGGGTAGCTCAGTTGGTAAAGCATGTGCCCACATGTAAAGGATTATTCCTTGACACAGAGGACCAGGGTTTGAATTTGACATGTGGCAATGTCCTACATGTCTTCCCTCTCTCTCTCTCTCATTTCATATTTAAGCTGTGTCAGTAATTAAAGGCGGAAATGCCCAAAAATAATCCAAAAAAAAAACACATCAGTTTGTCTGTGCTATCTTAAGTAAATGGAGCCTGTAGTTTACCTTCCTAGTTTACCTAATGTTTCACTTTGAAATGATGATTTAATTAATGTTACGAAAAATTCTCGTTTTAGTTCAGACAGCTGCCAAAAACTTTTTGATATTAAAGGGTATCTTTCTATGTTTTGGTCTAAATTTCTGATGGGAACAACAATCTTGGTTTGGGTTTAAGTCAAACAAGGAAGGAAAGTTGTAAAGTACTGAGTCAGACTTACACATTATTAGTTTTGGGCTCATTTGTTTGATTTGTTGATAATAAGACAAATAAAGAATATGCAAGTATTAAAAGGTGCTCGCCACACAAAATCGTTTTTACTTGCATTTTTTTTTTTTAATCTGTCAGGTCCGTATGTGTTTGTGTTATGTGGTGAATGTGAAGATGAACTGCTAGCTCCTCTGTCAGCTCTAGCCACTGCAAAGAAATAAGTGGAGAAATCAGACCAATCACAACAGCTGGTCAGTCTGATGTCATGTTGCCTGAGCTCATTACTATTCATGAGCTCGCCCAGTTGCGCTGGGTAAATGATACGGATAGCCAGACTGTCATTGGCTAGCAGTTAACCAATCAGAGTTAAGCAGCTTAGCTTGTTGAATATTAATGAGAACTGGTACAAATGGAGCTGAGTCTTCCTGCAGGCTTTCTATACCACACTAGAATGGCTTGAAACAAGGTAACCAAGGCATTTTTCCACAAAAATGTTACAGAGTCCATGGTAGAACTTCAGACATTACCACAAAGTAATGAAATACATGTGGCAGGGCACCTTTAAATTTTAAAAGAACACATTCTGTCCACAATGAATCCCACTGATGTGGTCTGACCTTGGAGTGGAGGTAGTCATGCTGGAAGGTGTGTATGGGCTTTCCATCCAGCAGCACTTGGCCTTGCTGAGGAAGGTAGAAGTTTTCCAACAGACTCACGCAGGAGCTCTTTCCACTGCCTGACGGACCCACAAGGGCGGTCACCTCCCCAGGACGCAAAGTGAATGACACTCCCTGCAAAACACATCTCAAAGTTGAAATATAGTAAAGAAATTAGGTGTTTTCAAGGGGCAACAGATATTTTACGTTTGATGTTATCAATTGCTGATATTCACACACAATTGAATTATCTTTAAATTAAGCTATTATTATGTTCAAATAATATAAAAATTACAGTGGTGCTTGATTCCCAGAGGACTGTATTCCTGACACTTCTGTCTCATTTAATCAGTCTTACACACAGCTTTGTCCATACTCTATCTGTGGACAATGTTGTTACGCTGTTGCATAATGTTGTATGCACAAAAACGGCATAATGCTAATGTAATCCCTGGCCCTGTTCCACCCTCCAGTGCCCTACTACACCCTGCTACGTCCTGCTATGCCCTGTTACACCTTCCAGTTACCTACTACACCCTGCTACATCCTGCTATGCCCTGTTACACCCTGAAGTGCCCTGCTACACCCTGCTACGTCCAGTTTTGCTCTGTTACACCTTCCAGTGCCCTACTATACCCTGCTACGTGCCATTATGCCCTGTTACACATTCCAGTGCCCTGCTACACCCTGCTACATCCCGCTATGACCTGTTACACCTTCCAGTGCCCTACTACACCCTGCTACGTCCTGCTATGTCCTGTTACACCCTGCAGTACCCTGCTACACCCTGCTATGCCCTGTTACACCCTGCAGTGCCCTACTAGAGCCTGCTACGTCCTGCTATGCCTTGTTACACCCTGCAGTGCCCTACTAAAGCCTGTTACGTCCTGCTATGCCCTGTTACACCCTGCAGTGCCCTACTAGAGCCTGTTACGTCCTGCTATGCCCTGTTTCACCCTGCAGTGCACGCCCTGCTAGGCCATGACCTACTGTGCTACAACTACTATTTCTAGTCATAGTTTCATTATCATTATTGTGACTATAACTGCCACTGTGGATCACATCCCCAACCAGCACCGTCAGACACTGCCTACCAAGTTCCAGGGCCTGTCGAGGTTTCTCCCTGAAAGGAAGTTTTTCCTCGGGAATTACTAGAATTGTTGGGGCTTTGTAAATTTCTAACATTGCATTGCTAAAAATAGCTAACCTGGCTAGATCATTTGAAAACAGTGAAAATCTGACTTGTAAATGGAAACACGTTCGACTCGGGTGTGACATCATTCCCAGTTTCGGCTGGCAAGGCACATGGAACAGACTATTAGCTCCGACCGAGACGACTGTGATTGGTTAAAAGAAATGCAAACAACCCAGAGCGTTTTTTCACCTTTACTAGAATGTGTTTGTGATGTAGCCAGACCTTACTCCACAATGTTGTGAATATACAGTAGGTCTTGCAATGTGAGACTAGGAGTGACCTGACATGACCCCCCGCACCAGACTCTGGTACTGGGAGCCAAAGAGTTGTACGGTTTATCAATACATGATGGCAACAAGATCCTTCAGAACAAACCTTGAGAATTTCAGTCTCAGGGCGTGTTGGGTAGGCAAACTTGATATCTTTAAATTCCACCACACCAGTGCATGTGTCTGGAGCCTCTGTGCCATCAGCTGGGTGTTTGGGTTTCCTGTCCAGGTACTCGAAAACCTTCTCAGCTGCTCCAACTCCCTGCATGAGGCCCGTGTACACCGAAGCAATATTCTATAAAGTAAACCACACATGACTTTGGTTTAGGGGTTACGAGTCTTCATACACACATTATGAAATAAATTAATAAAACTGATGAAACCTGAAGACATTCTCCCAGTTCCAGCATGTATATGAAAAAAGATATCAAGGCACCACTACTCATCTGATCCGGTTATTACAAGGTGGCCGCCATAGTAGAGCATAGAAACTTCTAAAGCAAGCTCTGAGATCTGAAAAACAAACAGAGATGTTATTGACACCCACACTGTAACATTCAGCTGTATTAGTAAGGTAGATAAAAATCTAAAAACAGGTTTACAGTTTTAAATCTGAATGGACAACTGCTGATACCTACACTACTGGACCACATGTAGCCAGCATAGGCCAGGGCTTCTTTTTTGTTGAGCTGGAACATGACCAAAAGCTTGCCATAGTAGGACTCGGCCTCCCCACATTCGTTGGCAAAGCTCCGTACTGTCCTCATGGATGAAATGGTTTCCTCTGCAATTTTATTGGCATCTGCAAGGATTGTTTGCACCTCTTTGGTCAATTTCTTGAATAGAAAAAAAATACAAAAGTTAATTTAATTTTATCTGTAAATAAAATGATTTACACACACCAATCTAATTTACCTTGTAGTAATTGCCATAAAGTTTAGAGACAACGGCAATGAAAGGGAATCCCATGATGGCCACCAGTGTGAGCTTCCAGGACATCCCAAACATGAAGATGAAGACACCAATGCCCTTGATGGTGCTCCGCAGGAAGATGTTGATATTCAGGGAAAGCAGGTCACTCACCTGGGTGGTGTCAGCTGACAGACGTGAAAGGATGTCACCTATAAGGTGATATTGGCATGATAAAACATTAGGATTGCTCTGTTGAAGAGGACCCCCACACGGGGGGAGAAAACAATAGTGTGTATATCACATCTATATCACCTGTATGGTTTTCATCAAAAAAGCCAATTTCCTGCCTCATCAGAGTTCTGAAGAGATGGTTCCTAAGCCGAAGGTTTAATTTTGCTATCGTCAGAGTGAAGACTCCTCCACGTACTCCCATTGCAAGGGAACTATGGAGAGGGCAAAGGTGTGACAAAGCATTTAACTTTTTCAACCTGGACCCTATTTTCCAATGTTTTTGAGTCTGTGACTGATGGGAACAACAGTCTTTGACATTGGTCCAGTATTAAGCAAGATTGCTGCAGTTGGCATTAGAGCCCGACCTACGTACCAGAGGGCCGATATTAACGGCCGATATCAGGCATTTCCCAAACTCTGTATCAGCATTTATAATGGCTGATTAAAAGTAAGATTTTTTTTTATATTCACTCATCACTCATTATGACAAATACATTATTCGGATAAATGAATATTTAAAAAATAAAATCATAACTCATGTTATGAGTGTTGCAGTTGCATAGTTTATCCACCAGATGGTGCCCTACAACTCTGCAATGTAACAAATGGGCAATTCCACACCTTCAATTTACGTCCACTAAAGTGCTCACTTTGCCACTAACAGGCTCAGATTATTATTGTCTCTGACAACATTAGGGAAAAGGATTTCTAAGGATGTCTTTTTTCTTCTTCTTTTTTTAAGATTAATGTTTTGGTGCATTTTACCTTTACTTACCAGGACAGCATAGATATGAAAAGGGAGAGAGAGGGGGAAGACATGCAGGAAATCTTCCCGGACACCCAGGATGTCCACCTCTGTTAAAAAGTAAGATCCTGCTACCTGCTAAATAAACAGTAACTTTATCATATCAATGCCTGTGTGGTTTGTCTTTCCACTTTTTCCAGCCTCCAATTTTGATTGAAAAAAAAAAAAAAGTTTACCAACTGTTGGCTCAAATGTATGTTTTTTTTTTTAAACATTATTATTATTATTTTATTTTATTTTTTTTTTTTTTTTAAATGGAGTCCAGTGGGTTTGGCAATACTGATCTCAGAGTTATTTCTGGTTAAACAATTAACAATTAATCTATTATAAAAAGTCGGAATCCTTTCCATAATGTTGTCAGAATAATGCTGTTATAATAACCACTTGAGCATATCAGTGGCAAAAACAGCACTTTTACTGGATGAAATTGACAATGCCAAGTTGCCCTATAGGGTAACGTTGCAGCTCGGTTCGCAGCTGCCCGGTCACAGGCTCGCTCAATACTGGACCAGTTTCCAAAATTGTTGTTCCTATCAGTCACTTACACACAAAAACATGAACATTAGGAAAATGGGGTCCAGAATAATAATAATAAAAAAAAAGTTAGCCTTTAAGTCTGGTTTGGCACATGCAGTGAGGAAAATAAGTATTTGAACACCCTGCTATTTTGCAACAAATTGTCATCGTAGGTGCATGTCCACTCTGAGAGACATAATCTAAAAAAAAAATCCAGAAATCACAATGGATTTTTTAACTAAATGACAGCAAAACCCCTCCATGATTTTATGGGAGAATTGCAAAACAGCAGGGTGTTCAAATACTTATTTTCCTCACTGTATAACACATGTTCCACTCGGGCTTCAAATCCAGTCAGGCAGCTTTTACAGCCATACAACTGTGTATAATTACACTTGCTTTCTTGATCCCTCCCACCTCTGTGTACTGTTCTACAATGGCAAAATGACAAAACAATTATAATTAGGTTTACAATACATTAAACACCAGGATTCTAGTTGAACAATGAAATTATTTGGTTTTCAAAAAGTGGTCCTTGAGGGGGTCTCCAGCAAAAAGGGGAATCATATACTTTATTTCAAATTCCATCCATAAATTAAGCCCAGTTCAGACCAAAGATTCACTAGACACAATGACAGAATGTACAACTATTTTGATAATGGGTTTCATACACTTTATGTAAAATAATAAAAATAAATTGTCATCAGATGGGGGCCGTGGTCTAATTTGTGTCAGTTTAGGGGTCCACGCTTTGAAATAAATTAAATAACCACTGAACATATATCTGTGTCACCTTATAGTGATCTGTAATTACTGTCTCTTTAATGCAAGTGGTTTTATTTTGAAAATGCCCACAGGATCACAGTGATGACCAGGGCCACACGAAAACTGCAGACACAGAATTCCGCAGAATATCCGGCAGATGTTAAACAAATTAAAAAAAAAATAAAACTCAGAATGTTACCACATCACCACAAGCAGAAAAGAAACATTTTGGATCACTGCTGAAACTGTAAAAAAAAAAAAAATCTCCGTTTTGGGCCTAGTTGTCACTCCGATGTAAGTCGAGTGCAGATTTTGTGAAATCCATTAAATAATAAACTTTTCTCATTAACAGAAGATGGGAATCATTTCAAAAACGTTTTAACTATCTATGATTGTTTGCTTGCTAACGTTAGCTCAAACACCATTCAACTAACAACCTTTGTTGTGTTTGATTGCTAACTTGTAGCCAGCAGTGAACGAATTTTGTAAAGTAGGTCCATTTTTACTGTGTTACTGTATTACAGAAGTCTCTCGTTAGCATCTTGTATGCTACTTGTCAAAGTGACGCACGCACGACTCAAATCTGCACTCGACTTCCATCAGGGAGTGACACTAGTGATGACACACATCACGTCTTCTGATGGTCTCCTGACACTCACCTGGCAATAGCCAGCACTGACAGTGTGATCACAGGCTTAGCGAAGTGCTCCATGCTCCGGTGTACCACAATGCTGTCTATTGCTTTCCCATAGTAGTACGGTATGAAGGCCTCACCTGCAGGTTAGAGAGAGAAGACGAAATATTACGTGAAAATACACTTAATATCTTTTGGGAAGAAAATAAGAAACTCTGTCCCCTTGTAAAAAAAACATGCCAGCAATAGACATTTTTCTATATTTTTTGATAGACACAAAGATTGACTGAGAAAATAATCATCCGACTCATACAAAATAAAAGTTAGTTGCAGCCCTTGTTAAAGGGGTCATCATTTACACTGTTGGGAGATGTTTTTAAGGCGAGGGGGCATTTTATGTGTTTTGAAGCTTATCATATGTGTGTTAATTTGTTACATTCCGTTCTCTAACAAATCTGAACAAAGCCCATTTTAACTGATATTGTAAATTTGTCTCATACATTGTTACAGTACACTGTTTTCCTTTCTGAAGATGTATCTGCGTGAACTTACACTGAACCGGTCCTCCAGTCCTATGGAGCCACTTTCTTATCTACTCTCATGTCATGGAAGTGAATGGAGAGATTGTTAGGAAAGGTGTATATTCTTGTGTGTCTTTAGAACATTGTGAACTGAACCCTGCTTTGTGTTGCTTTGTTCTTCAAGATCTCATAACTGCTTTCAGAATCAAGTCACAGAGATCAAGCCAGTAGATGATACAAATGATACAAACCTAAACCTACCAAAATATCTTCAATAAGGTGCTATAAGGTCCTTTCACCACTGTTTTTATCTCCTAGCTCTAATGTTGTGTCTGTGTAAAACATAAGGAAATCAAAGCCCAGACTGTTTTACTTTTGACATTGAAGTGTTGCAACGTAGTTGCTCATAATGAGAGCAATAACTAAGTGTTGCACAACCTGGAATGAATAACACAATTAAAAAATCAATGCCCAATTTCAAGACCTAAGGAGCATCAGTGAGCCAATAAGAATGCAGCGTCCTTCCACCTAGATCTAATAATGCTTGTGATTTGCTGTTAGCGTTACACGTTGTAGAGGCGGGCAGAAAAAAACTCTACGTTACACAGAGAGACGGGGCTCACGTAGTTGTAATGTTGTCATTTCTTTTTTTTATAAAATTGGTATTATAAAAAGTATTGTAACGCATGTATGTAATGTTTAAATGATTTAACTGAAGTGCTTAAAGCATACTGTATATGTAATGTTTAAGGAATTTAGATTAAGTGCTTATACAGTGGCAAAGTCCCTCCCCTTCTGGTAGACCGCCATGGGATCTTAATTCGGGAAAAAATATGAACGGTAGTGAACGGTTTGAATAGAGCCATGAGTTACACATATGACGTTTGACAGTTTAAAAGATAATTTTGTAGGTCAACACAGTCACAGATTATTTTCAAACTGTTGAAGTATACAACTGTGAAAATACGTAATTAGAAAGACTACACACGAACAAAGTTGCATGGATGTCGTCTCATTACATGTGTAATGGAATAGAGCTAAGCTGCTGCATGCAAACATGGATGATTGTTTGCGTGTGTATGTGTGTTGCGTGTGTTTGTATGCGTGTGGAAGCCCCAGAGACACAAAATAACACCCCAAATCCTAAAAAAAAGGCTGTTGAGTTGGCTGTGTGGTAGCCTGCTTTAAAAAATGTAATCAGAATGCACTGATTTGCTAAATTCTATAATGACTAGGGACATTTTTTGCTGACTTTTTCAGGCTTTATGTTGACCAAACTATGTGAGAAGGCAATATGAGACATCCAATAATACAGTCAAAGATATTTTACTTTTTTGATTAAATAAAGCATGTCAATAAACTAAACAGTTTGATAAGTTTGACACCCCTGGCTTCAAGCATATATTACCAGGATTTAACTAAAGTACTTCAAGCACAAATGATGGTGCCACTTCAGATGTCTGTGCACATCCCTGCGGTTTTGGCATTGGTATCATCATTTTTAAACGATACAAAGCCCCATTTGTAACAGACAACATTAAACACTTTGACTGGACTGGTATATCAATACTATAATCAAGGAGAGACTCACACACAGCTGAGATGATGAGAAAGAGGACAGCTACAGAGAGCAGCCCACCATCCTTTCTGCAGTAGAGCAGCAGACGTCCCAGTGTAGCCCCAGAGCTGGTCTTCTCCTTCTCCTGGCTTCCCTCCTCCTCCTTCTCTTTCTTCCTCCTCTCAAACCCCACTTCTTGCTCCTCCTCACCAGCTGTCTCCACCAGCTTGTCAGTGTCCTGGGAGCCCCCTTCTCCACTGCTGCAGCTGTTGTTGTGACTGCTGGCCAACTTGGCCTCCTTCCCCAGCAGTCTCCAGAGCAGCAGAACACCCAGAGAAGAGGCACAAGTCCAACATATCAGGCTCAGGATCCATGGCTGGTGGCTCAGAGGCCCCAGCTCGCTCAGCATCAGCAGCTTGACCAGGGCATAGGTGGCGACAATCAGGCAGTGGAGGACAATGAGGGTGGTGAGTTTTGCGACCCTCGGTGGGCCGTCTTTTCTATTCCATGACACCCCTATGGAGGCTCCTAGCAGGAGAGAGGCTCTGAGCAGCACAGTCCCCCAAAGGTCCAATACTGACTGGAGGATGTTAAAGTTCAGGGCATCCTTTATGAATATGCTCAAGTTTGATCCGTGTGTGTACACAACAGTGGTGACAACCAGGTCTAGTAGGGTATACAACACAGTGCAGCTCACAGCTACTCTGATGCCCATGCTGCTTATCAGGATAGTTATTCAGAAAGTTATCATAAGTACTATGAGTGTTAAACTAGGTAATAATAATAATATTAATAATTATAATAATAAAGATTCTAGCCACTCACAAGTGGACACATAGTGTGATACACACAACACACTCAGAAGGTACAGAAATGACTTTAGTAATTTCTTTACACCTACTTTTATTTTGAAGGGAAATACTTCCGGTCTTATGTGGCTCGTAGCTACGGGGGGGGGAATGTGAGGTAGCTCTACAATAACAAGTTCAGTTTTGTCACAACGCAGTAAACGATTGTCCAGTAAGGTTGCAATATCAGTCTAACAAATGGTTCACAGCATCGGGTATTAACTAGCAACGCAAGTTAGCTGGTAGCAGCCTGTGAGTGGTGTTGCGTCATGTTTCCAACGTGTCCGTCCGTGTTATTAAATCCCTTAATATCCATCCAGGAATTCACTTATTTACTGTAGTCTCTCTCTATTTATGATAAAATACACAGCCGCGTAAATATGGTACCCGGCACGCTAAGAGACAGCAGCTAGTATCTCAACCTGAGTCACGGTAGGTTTGTGAACTATGAACCGAACTTCATGTTAAGTAGACACCGGTAACAAAGATCGTCTACAGCACCGAGGTCTAGACCCTGTTTCTCCTGTCAGCCGTGAATGACATTAAGAAAAAGGGATACCCCCTCGCCCTCGTATTTAGACTCATTTCCCTCTTATCCTTATTTGGAATTTCCAATGTTAACTCGGCGAGTTTGTAGCCTAATTGTAGTCTGTAGAAAGTGTATGGTACTTGAGTCTATTTAAGTACCTGGTTGATGAGTGACTTAAAAGTGAGCAGGCAAGTGTCTCCGCGAGAACCCATGCAAACCGCGAAACATGTAGCCTACATTTCCCATGAAATGAATAGACGCACAGTGGTTTCAATGTACAGAAAGAGGCCGAATGATAGTGTCGGTAGATACCTCTTCTGCTTTTTATCTCAGTTGTTGCGGAAGTAAACGTTGTGTGGCTCCTCCCAATGCTGCAAAACAGGTATTAAGGGAGTGTTCAAGAGCTGCGGGTCAAAAACACCTTTGAATGTCAATGTTGAAAAATTGTGTAATCGTCTACAATGAAGAGAACTTTCTCTCGGTTAAACCCCAGCTGTTATAATATTGAGTCAAAGGGGGGGGGGTTTATGATTATGACTCGAGTCAAATAAGATCTTATTATAGTTCACTATAAACTCATTTCAGGGTGTGAAAAAAGTAAGTAGGCTACTTACTTGATTAATTACTTTATTATTATTAGTTAAATATAGTATTATTATTGTTATTGTTATTGTTATTATACTTACAATAGTGAGTCGGTACCCGACAGCCTGCCACTTGTGCGCATGTGCAAGACGAGAATCCTGTTTTACTAGGATTTACAACACTTCACGAATTACTGTTCCTACGCTTCTGCTGTTAGGCAGAATCATTAACAGCTTACCCGGTTTAGCTCAAGAGACACCCAAAGTAGGTTACGTTATCATATGCAACACTTGAAATGCAACAATGCATCTGTAACATGTTATTTTATTATAAATGAATAATTTTCTGTCGGAGCAAAACATTCATCGCAACTATATGACCTCCCGGTAAAGCTATGTCAGTAATCTACAGTGGGTAAGACAGCACCGTAAAGAAAAGACCTTTACGTCAGCATATGTGGTAAAAGACTATCGCAAAGGGGCCTCTAGAATCAACACAAACTTAAAGGTATATATAGCCACTTTAAGTACAGGAGTAATAAAGATTAATATTGTAGTAAATAAAAAAAAAAAATACAGAAAAGTGTTACTTCTGAATTACTGTATACCCACCCTTTGTGTAAAGCTGCAATATAAATAATAATTACGGTGACAATGGATCAAATGATTTTGTGAAAGGTTCAAGGTTCTTAATTTGTCACATGCACAACAATAACAAAGTATCGTTGGCAATGAAACTCTTAGGCCTTAAGCACCTCTAACAATGCTCATTAAATAACAAAAAAAGCACAAACCACACAAGTAAAAGCAAATTCAGAATCTAAGACAAAAATAAAGTGTGTATATATATTTGTGTGTGTGTGTAAGATCCCATCAGCTAGATATCTTTTTCTTCAACTTTGGTCAGTCCAAGTAAGGATTAGTTAGGAGACTTCTTCTAGACGAGGGCCACTTGTGGAATACCTGCAGAACAGGGACATGGAAGTAATTCTTTGTAGATTAGGGTGAACTAGTGTGTGTTGTAGCAGTGTTTTGCCATTGAGAACAAGCTAGCATGCTAGGGCTTGCATGCTACAGTTTGCTACCTCGTCTCGGTTACTGACGTAGAAAGCCGTGCAGATTGGAGACTGAATGCAGGACACATTCAGAAACCCGTTTCTCATTCAAAACATGGATGATTTTTTGCGTGTGTATTGTGTGTGTTTGTATGCGTGTGGAAGACCTAGAGACACAAAATAACACCCCAAATCCTAGAAAAAGGTTTTTTTTTTCATAATATGGGGACTTTAAAGGCGGATGATGAGCAGATGAGTTGTAGGTGCGCTGGTTAGGGATTGGTGCCAGGTGTGGGAAGAGAGCAGCAGGAGGAGGCGTGTTCACACACTGAAGAATGAAGGTGACAAACAGAAAACCCAAGCACACCAACCATAATGCAAGCGTAATAAAATGAATATATAAAACAAAACACATTCATACAGACACCAGGCTGACACTGGAGCGTAAGCTCCACTGGAGTATTATTTTGTTCTCCTATTTCCACTTTTACTTCAGTACATATTTTCGATGAGTTTAATACTTTTTTACTCAGATACATGTGCTGCATCGTTACTTGTTACAATTATACAAATGTTACGAATCATTCCAAACCCACATTATTGCTGTCTATAATGGAACGTCTACGTTTCCAGCGTAGCTTACTTACTTACTTGCCCGTCACCCCTACCAGGGTATGGGCCGTCAACTTCCATACTTCCAGCGTAGACAGCAATAATAATGTTAAATTTCCATAGACACATACCCTTCACCATACATAGAGATAGGCATGGGGAACTTTCCATAAAATCATCTCTCAATGCAAATCAAACCAGCTATAAGGCTACTTGAAATAACACCATGCCAATCTGTAGGTATGGTGAAGGGTATGTGATGATGTTGTGCTATTTTAATTCCATATGCCAAAAGCAACTTTATCAGGATGCATAGTATCAAGAATACTCGGCATCCTGGTAAAAGATGATAGATGATTGTATGGGAAGTACCCCATGCCAATTTCTAGGTATTGTGAAGAGTATGTGATGATGTGGGGCTATTTTAATTATTAATTTATGATCAATTATTGCATTAACAATTTAAAATTGGTGTCCTTAAAGGTTGGATTTTTCCTATTTTATTTATTTAAAAAGGCATAAAGAACAATTTTCAAAAGATGACATTATTAATCCTCTTTTTAGTCAACTTTGGGTTCATCCATTTATGAGCACCACTATATAGGGAAGAGTGTACTTGTTATTAAAAATTGACTATACACCAAAGTTAAACAAATGAAACAATACCTTTATTTTAAAGCATTGTACCTTAAAAATGTAATGTATGAAAAAAATAAGTTAACATTTTCATGGGAAATACTGCTTTTTAGTTAGGGAAATAGGGGGAAAAGGTCAACAATTACTTGGATCTATGTTGATCTATACTGCCATTTCTTTGGTCGGTGGATTCTGTTCTAAGTGGCAGATTTATCAACAAGTGAAACGTCGAGTGGCAGTATTCAACTGACGTAAGCGTTAGAAGCACTAATCACACTCGTTTCACCAACATCTGGATTTCCATCTTTTGTCCGAGATGTCAGGCAGCTCACGACAACATGAAGTCGGGGCTCCACTGATCTGTCCACTTCACAATCCTTGGTAACGGCCCTGCTCAGTGTACGTCAGACTCAGCTAAGTGATACGCTAACTCAGCCTTCATGTCCTCTGCGCTGCTTTGCTCAGTGGCCAGCACCGTCTCAACAGGAAAAGATAAATACAAAGTGTCTTTAAGTTTTTTTGGTGATGGTGAGTCTCCTGCACCGAACAGAGGATCTGCGATTTTAAATGTCATCGAGGGCATGTTATGTGTCCTGCGTTTGACGTTCTTCTTCTTCTCTTGTTTGTAGGCTGCATTCATATTGGCTATCACCTGAAAGTGAAAAGAAAGAAGCAAAAAAATTGACAAATCAAATATAAACTATCTGACCAGAAAAATGTTGGTGTATGTTACAAATACCATATTGGTCAACAACACATGGGTAAAAGGGTTAACTTTGTATCTTTAATAATTGATAGTGTTTCTAGGTCAGGAACACGTGGGGTAAGAATCAAGTTTCTGCCGTGTTATACGTGACTGTCTTCACAAGAATGGGGCAAAAACATCACCATGACGACATTGTGTCTGACATACATGTCAAGTACCATATCTAGAGGACATAAAAAAAACATACAGTACACAAAGCAACAGAAACCCTAACCCTAAACAATCTCACTCCTAACCAATCCCCAACCAGAGGCCGAGTAGGGCGGGACATTTTTTTCATCATCCAAGGAAATGCAAATTAGCACCCAGACAGACAAAGTGAGTGAATAACGGGTGAACATACTGTAGCATTAAAGTGCTCATATTATGCTTTTTGGCTTTTTCACTTTCCTTTCTTGTTTTATATATCTTTTTGTGCATGTTATAGGTTTACAAAGTGAAAAATCCCAAAGTCCAACCCAAAGGTACTTACCCTGAAAACACTGTTCACAAACTGCTCCTAACAGCTCTATTGTCGTCCAGTCTTTACTTCTGTGACAAACGTGCGTCATTTTGTAACACACGTTATAATGTTGCCTAGCTGCTAGCATGGCACAACCTCAAACTCTGCTTCTGACTGGCTAGTAGTCCTTACCTAGGTACTGCGCATGTGTTACTCCCAAAAAAGATGAATAGAGTAGCTAAAACAGAGAGCTCAACACACAGGGTGAAAAGAGGAGCTGCGGAAATGGGCAGTACGAGAAAAAATATGGTGTTTTTTGAAAATAAAACAGTAAACCTATACTGGTACAACCTCTAAATACAATTAGGAACCTGAAAATGAGCATAATATAAGCTCTTTAAGCAGCTTAAAAGACATCTCTGACATCTCTCCTTAAATTTGTTTGTGCATGTGTGCATTTGGGTCAGTGTGTAAATATAGATATATAACAACAGATTGGGGGAAATAAATTGAATTTCTCCTTGCAGGGTTAATAAAGTACAGTGCCTTGCGAAAGTATTCGGCCCCCTTGAAGTTTTCAACCTTTTGACACATTTCAGGCTTCAAACATAAAGATATACATTTTTTATTTTTTGTGAAGAATCACCAACAAGTGGGACATAATTGTGAAGTGGAACGAAATCTATTGGATATTTTAAACTTTTTTAGCAAATAAAAAACTGAAAAGTGGTGCGTGCAAAATTATTCGGCCCCTTTACTTTCAGTGCAGCAAACTCACTCCAGAAGTTCAGCGAGGATCTCTGAATGATCCAATGTTGTCCTAAATGACTGATGGTGATAAATAGAATCCACCTGTGTGTGTGATCAAGTCTCTGTATAAATGCACCTGCTCTGTGATAGTCTCAGGGTTCTGTTGAAAGCGCAGAGAGCATCATGAAGCCCAAGGAACACACCAGGCAGGTCCGTAATACTGTTGTGGAGAAGTTTAAAGCTGGATTTGGATACAAAAAGATTTCCCAAGCTTTAAACATCCCAAGGAGCACTGTGCAAGCGATCATTTTGAAATGGAAGGAGTATCAGACCACTGCAAATCTACCAAGACCTGGCCGTCCCTCTAAACTTTCAGCTCAGACAAGGAGAAGACTGATCAGAGATGCAGCCAAGAGGCCCATGATCACTCTGGATGAACTGCAGAGAACTACAGCTGAGGTGGGGACTCTGTCCATAGGACAACAATCAGTCGTACACTGCACAAATCTGGCCTTTATGGAAGAGTGGCAAGAAGAAAGCCATTTTTCAAAGATATCCATAAAAAGTCTCGCTCTAAAGTTTGCCACAAGCCACGTGGGAGACACCAAACATGTGGAAGAAGGTGCTCTGGTCAGATGAAACCAAAATTGAACTTTTTGGCCACAATGCAAAACGATATGTTTGGCGTAAAAAGCAACACAGCTCATCACCCTCAACACACCATCCCCACTGTCAAACATGGTGGTGGCAGCATCATGGTTTGGGCCTGCTTTTCTTCAGCAGGGACAGGGAAGATGGTTAAAATTGAGGGGAAGATGGATGCAGCCAAATACAGGACCATTCTGGATGAAAACCTGTTGGAGTCTGCAAAAGACCTGAAACTGGGATGGAGATTTATCTTCCAACAAGACAATGATCCCAAACATACAGCAAAATCTACAAAGGAATGGTTCACAAATAAACGTATCCAGGTGTTAGAATGGCCAAGTCAAAGTCCAGACCTGAATCCAATCGAGAATCTGTGGAAAGAGCTGAAAACTGCTGTTCACAAACGCTCTCCATCCAACCTCACTGAGCTCGAGCTGTTTTGCAAGGAAGAATGGGCAAGAATGTCAGTCTCGATGTGCAAAACTGATAGAGACATACCCCAAGCGACTTGCAGCTGTAATCGCAGCAAAAGGTGGCTCTACAAAGTATTAACGCAAGGGGGCCCAATCATTTTGCACGCACCACTTTTCAGTTTTTATTTGCTAAAAAAAGTTTAAAATATCCAATAGATTTTTGTTCCACTTCACAATTGTGTCCCACTTGTTGGTGATTCTTCACAAAAAATAAAAATTTTATATCTTTGTTTGAAGCCTGAAATGTGTCAAAACGTTGAAAAGTTCAAGGGGGCCGAATACTTTTGCAAGGCACTGTATACCTCCTTCTTCATTGCCTAACATCCCATCCCAAAAAAAGAAAATGAATTAGAACCGACAAAGGAGTGTCTGATGTACAGTACATGTGACAATCAGACAAAGAACCAGCATCAATGCTTGCTCGTGGGGGAATTGTTGGGTCTTTGTAAATCATAGTGTGGTCTACTAGACCTACTCTATCTGTATAGTGTCCTGAGATACAGTTGCGATACGCTTTCTCATTCACTTGAATGGGTAAGCATGTCCAAACTTTTGACTGGTACTGTAACTCCTGTTGTGATTTGAATCCATGGTGGTGCAAAAACAAATTACCAGCTGCTTCACAGAGTTCTGCTGCTCCTGCATTATGGTCATATACGTTGAGGCCTTCTCCTTTGTGGAATACATGTCCTGCTCTTGATCGTCATAATTCAGCAAGCTCAATGTAGTCTAGAGGAAAAGGAAGTAAAATTAGTAAGCAGAGACAACTATTTGGGTGGCAGTAGCTCATTCCGCAGGGAGTTGGGTTTGGAACTGGAGGGTCACCCGTACAGACCTAAGTTGAATCCTACTACAATTCAATCGAAAATGATAACAGCGCCACACACTCCTCAATGACACACAGATGATTTGCGGGATTGATTCCTGCAAATCTGCCGGTTAAGTCGTCATGGGTAGATCTGATTCAGACGAGCGAGTGAAGTCTCTCCACAAACTCACAGTAAAGCAAATCAACAACAAAAGCCATTCTTTCTCTTGTGAAATAACATACAGTGTTCTGCACATAGCCTAGCTAGCCCTACTGTAGGTTTGGTGTATAGATGTAATATGTTAAAACGCAATTAGGTCAAGCACACGGTCGATTTAAAAAAAATAATGTATTCACTACGGACATTTCTGCGTTGCTGTTTCTATGTCTAGATTGAAAGCCTATATATTACTTAAGCTTAAGTTAAGACAATAAATAGTCAGGCTCAAAATGCTTTCTTTTCCGTGACAAAATGGCTCTCCTGTGAGCAGCTGCATGAGGTGGCGAGTGGGTGTGCGCAGCAGGACTGGGTTCTTCCAAGCAATACTGACTCAAGTGGTATAAGTGACTCGCACAACTCGGTTCAGTTTAGTGAGTGACTCAGAATAACCTGAATCCTTAAAAGGAACCAGGTTTGGCAGGCCTAATGGAGGTGGACTGGTTGATGGAGAGCCAATTCACCTCCTTGGAATTGCCAAGGTGCCCCCCCAGGAGTCACAGCCCACTCACTCTGATTTCTCTCCATTTGTGCATGTAAAGTGTGTGTATTTCAGGCCTGTGTGTAGTGTAAATTGTAATTTCAATCAATAAAGAGTATACATTTTAAATTTTTTTTTTTATCTTCAACCAGGTTAGAATTGATTTCCTTGACAATGGATTCCTACCTCATTGGGTAAATGAGCTCTCCTGTTGAACATGAGGGAGTAAGGGCTGAACTTAGTGGTAGGGTTGGTGGATGTCCGGAACAGAAACAGCACAGGGTCCAGGAAGTCATCCCATTCAGCCTGCTTGTCCGTCACCATCTGCACAATGGCCTCCTTCAGTAAAGGACTGGTGCAGTCGTGGAGCGGGTTGAGCTGAGGTTGATCCCGAGGAGACACCCTCTGCGAGATGGTCCACTTGTCGCATAGCAGCTTTGTCGCCTAGAAAACACAAGTATGGGTGTTGATAAAAATGGTCCACGACAGCGCTACTGTATCTGATCTTTTTATTTATCTGTTAATTTCAATCAGCTTTGTGATTCACATCTCACCTCATCACAGAAGTCTGTATTCTGTGAACACACTATTGTTTTAGGGGCACCAAACCTGATTGTACAGAGAACAGAATGAGTTCAGGTTAAAACATCTTGCAATTTTGTGGAAAATCAGCCATGCCAGGATTAGACCTGCAAAGATGAATCAATTAGTTGTCAACCAGACTATATCCACGACGCTCCACTTCTGGGATTGCTCCGTTTCCGCCGGAAATTCCGCCAGATGTCACTCTTTTCAGCCGAATGTCCGTTGCCTTCCTCTTTTTTTTTAAATTTTAAACTCCAGTGGCTTTATGAGGACTATGGTTAACTACTCCTCAGATCTCTGCAGGGTAAATCCAGACAGCTAGACTATCTGTCCAATCTGAGTTCTCTGTTCCACCACTAAAAACAACTTTTAAACGTACACACATTCCACCAAAACAAGTTCCTTCCCGAGGCTATTTTGCAGCAACACCATGGTGCAGAGTACCGCCCAAGACGATTGTGATTGGTTTAAAGAAATGCCAATAAACCAGAGCACAATTTTCTCCCATCCCAGAATGCTACGTGGATAAGATAGACCGTCCTCCTTCTGATCCCAGCTTTGTTAAAAGTTCCAAAATTCACCCATGGTGCCGAATTACAGCCACTAGAACTAGTCCCACAATGAGCTTTTCCTTAAGACGTGCCATTTCTGAGTCTGTAGGGGCAACGTGGAGGCTGGGGGTGTGGCCTTGACCAACTGCCACTTTGCTCATTTGAAAGCCATGATGTCTCTCTCTCTCATGGGTGGACAAAATTCTCTTGGCGGGCAGTGCAGAGAAAGGGGAGGTAACCCCAACCGGTCGTCAGACACCGCCTACCAAGAGCCTGGGTCTGTCCGAGGTTTCTGCCTAAAAGGGAGTTTTTCCTCGCCACTGTCGCACTGTTGCTTGTTCTGGAGGGAACTACTAGAACTGTTGGGCCCTTGTAAATTATGGAGTGTGGTCTAGACCTACTCTATCTGTAAAGTGTCTTGAGATAACTCTTGTTATGAATTGATACTATAAATAAAATGTAATTGAACCTTGCCCCTTATTACCTCATAAGGAAGAGGGGAAAGCATATTAATGTTTAAAAAGCCTCAAAGTGAAATTTTAATGCCATGGAACCTTTAAATGTGACTATTTTCTGTTTTTTTCACTCCTCTATGCCAGTAAACTGGACATATTTGAGTTTTTGACATTCTATAAAGCAAACAAGTAATCGATTAATCAAGAAAATAATCAATAGTCAATAATAATTACCATTAGTTTCAGCCATAGTCAGACTAAAATGACAGCATCTCGATAGTGGTCTTTCAAGACTTGGCGGCAATTGTGCAATGATCAATGAAAAACACGGAATAATTTGGTTTTGAAGGACATGTCAAGCATAAAATAACACACACTGAAAAATGACATCTAAACAGTAGATTATATTGGTAAAACCCCTGTATGATTATCAAATGTTTTTACCTGTATATGCATTTGGAAATACATCTTGCAACAGAGAGAGCATCTGTCTTTTGCACTGGAAAAGCTTCTGGCCATTTACTAAAGTAATCAATGAGGACTACAACACTGGTGTTGCCTTGCTGTGTCTCTGGGAAAGGCCCTGGTAAAGAGAAGAGGAAAAAGGTCTCAAAGTGTGTGTGTGTGTGTGTGTGTGTAATATTTGATGAAATTAACTGAGGCAAAAACCTATAATGTCAATCCCAACAATATCCCAAGGTGCGTCCACTTTTATAGGCCGGACGGTCCTTGCCAGGTTTTTATTCCTCTCTGTGTGCTGACAGGTCTCACATACTTTTATCTGAAACAGGAAAACAGTAAGGTAAAACTCTAGGGCTGCACGATATGAGGAAAATATGTAATTGCACTTATTTTTGACTGATACTGCGATATGATTTACGATATTGAAGGGAATGATAATTTTTGTGTCGTTGAAATATATTCAAATTTGAAAAATTGAAACTATTATAGTGCGACTTTTTTTTTCCTTTAGTCTGTAGTAGCTGATTAATTGTTTTCAGATCCAAATCGCGATTTGATAGAATGTGATCAGCTAATCGTGAAGGCCTTGATTAATTGAAAGTGCAATATTTAGTTAAATGTTTGGTTTAATAAAAATTGTAATACTCTTTATTTTGCATAGTACACTATAACTTTATTTAACATTATTGTAGAATGTGCAATATGCAGATCAGAAATTTTAGTTTACAGTAAAGTAAAACTTTTTTATTAGTGTAACTTTAGCTTTTGTGATACAATATCTTCTCATCACAGTATGTTCTCATCCTTGCATAAGAATTATGCCCGATATTTGAAAAAACTGACATTGAGATTTTTTTTTCATGCAATATATATTGCAAAAAATTAAAAAAAAAAAAGACTACTTTTTACAAGATGACAAAAATAGTTATTTTTAGAACAAATAAATAATTCTTGACTACTGGGGTGATTTTATATTTTATATATTATTTACATAAAAAATAGAAATGAAAAAAGGAACTTCAGGAACACCAAAGCAAGTAAGCGCTCTGACTACTCTTCTTCAGGGACATGAGTTGGTTAAATAAAATCACAATCTCAATTCATCCTGTTCATGATTTAATTTTTTTTTTTTTTATGTTTACGAGCTGACTGCATCACAATCGCTACTACTTTCTTCTGTGAGTTCTAAACATAAACTGTATAAAATATGTTTTAAAGCACTTCCTTTCTCTTCATTGAAGCATGTTTACAGGCTGGTGGTGAGGCGCAATGTGCTATAGGTGCCAAAAAGGTGCCAATTTGTTTTGTGTAATAAACATTACACTTCGGAATAAAAACATTTGTTCAGAAATTCGTGCTATTAATTCTAAGCTAAAAAAATACAAAAGTGATTCATATTTTTCCCCAAATCGTGCAGGCCCACTGCCATGACACTATTGTATTCATATAATACTATCAATCCAGGCTAAAGTGAATGATAGTAATAATGCATGCATGTTGCTTCCTTTAAATTTCAGGTTGTGGTCAACTAGCAGGGCATGCTCGTTTGTTTGATCAACATTGATTGTGATTGGTGGTTTGCTGTGCATGCAGACCTGCACACACTATCCAACAACACTTAAATAAGTAAAGTAAGTAAAATTACGTTATATCTGAAACAGGCTGCTGGTGTAGATTAATTTTACGTTTCCAGCATCTGTACTGTAATGTTAGTTGGGACAGACATTGGGATGCAGACGGTGAAACAAAAATATCGTGCAGAATATATAAGAATATAGAGCAGTCTCATGTTATAATGCTCCATGTTTTATCTGTTACACAGTCAACAGTGAACTTGAGCTTAATAAAAAATTATTTATAATACTGGACCTTTAAGCTAAACAAAAATGATTTTAAAAAATCGCAAAAAGAATCCTGATCGCAATATCTGGAAAGAGAAAAAAAATCGCAATTTGATTTTTTTTTCTCCAAATCGCCCTAGTCTGTCGGACGTCTTTTAAGCACCACAACACTTAATTCAGAATGGTTTGACACTCATTTAGCCGTTAACAAATAATGTGCCCCCCCTGCGATTTGGATAATTGCACTATACTATAGTCGATATTGCGATTTGGATCAAATATCGATTCATTGTGTAGCCCTAACTATGTCCAAGTGATGTGAGCCGAACCTGAAGACTTTAAGATGTACATACCCAATCCACAACATCCTTGATGATCCCAAGCCAATAGTACTTGCTCTGGATCCTGTGGACGGTCTTCTTTTGGCCCAGGTGATGACCGATGTCATTAAAGTGGCAGTCGAGAAAAATCTGCCTCTTCCTGTCAGCCTCGATCACCACCTCCCTCTTCTCCTCTTTCTTGGGTCCCACATAGTACAGCTTGCCCTCTTGAATGCACATATGAATGAAAAGTGGGACATTCTGTCACACACGTTTGGTATTCAACAAGTGATTTTAACAAGTTTACTGAACGATGTAGAATATGGAGAGAACGTCATAGACTAGTTTCTTTTTTTCTTTTTAATGTCTTGCTTAATCTTGAAAGGCAGACATAGCCTACCAATAAAACATAACTTGGACATATATCATATTGGCATGCTCTCGATTTTCCAAACACCAATTATCTCCAGAAAATGTAGACTTTTATTAGGAGGTCGAATGTTCTTCATATCATTTTTTCCAGCACAGTACGCGGTAATTTAGTAAGAAAATTCAAGAGCCAGTTTTAGAAGTTGAGACCTGATATATACAGTGCTTGTTATAGTGAACCACCAAGATAATGAGCCGAATTGTCTATAGACTCCTAACGCGACAGATTTGTATAATATCTTACGTTATGTCCTACGGGTTATAACGTAAAAGCAAGTTGCTTTTAAATTGTTGATTTTTTTAATGAAGGTTCGTGATGGCAAAAGACGTTTATGTGAGCTAGAGAAGAGCAATGCCGTCTCAGTGTTTTTTTCATAGGTAAATTAAGGTATTAAAATACCCTTACCATCAATGATAAATTTCTGTGCGTATCTTTTGAGATTCTTCTTTCGTAAAGGATTCATCGTCTGAGGAAAGCAGCCTTTAGCCACAAAAGTGTAAATGTCACCGAATTTATTGGAGCTGGACTCAACCACCTCCTCCTCAGCCACTTGCAACGACTCCACGCTTAACATCTCCGCTTAACTAGACTTTACAGGTAATACAATGGACCGCGGGTATTAATACACCTCAATAAACTAAAAAATGCTGACTGTGAAAACCACATCTTTAGCAGCAGTGCTAGCTAATGCTACCGAAGACTCATAATCCACAGCAAAACCACATCAGTTGAAGATACAGCGCTTGCTTGTCTTCTTTCTCTTCTTCTACTTTTGCATTTATGCGGTTGCTATCACGGTTTTACATTGGTGCCCCCCTCTTGACAACGAATGGTACTTCTTGCCAAACCTCTTAAAATGAAATGGAAATTGGACTTGGACTGTCTAGTTTGAAAGTCTTGATTTTGATTTGGCTTAACCATAGACTCTAACAATGAATTATCAGAAGAAGAAAACATGTATCCAATTATTACACCAAGTGTTTTGTCGACACCTCACGGGAGAGCGAACTGTTAAAAAGCAAAACCGACCACGACTTCCAAGCCAAAGTAAAGGCTACTATAGTTTCTTTGTCGGCTTTATCAACGATTTAAAGTCTATGAACGATTAGCATGCCAATGATATTTGCAAGGTTATTTCCTTAAGCTCTTAATATTTCTGAAGGCGAGCTCTTGTGTTTTTTTTTCTTCAAATATGTGCTGATGTGATTCCAGTTTCCATTTTTTTCCCATCCGTTTTTTAGCTGTCAAAATGTTTTTTCCACTTAAAGTTACATACTTTAAATTTCACATAGCTTTCAAATCGTAGACTGTATATTATTAACAGTCTGTTTCAACTATACAATGGGCTCATAGCGTATAGTGCGTGTCTGCCATCTAGTGGTCACAATGTGCAACTGTCAATTTACTGATAATAGCTAACCTAGCTACTCATGGTGTTGAAAGTGGTACCATTTAAAATTTGTCTGAGATCTCATTGGCACTAAATGTATTATGAGGAATGTATAGTTGAGGTGACTGCTACCTTTTTACTCTCTTTGAAAAAAAAATGGTTCACGTTATTTATATTGTGGAGATTACTTTTTACTTTGGAGACTTCGAACCGAAGTGTATCTCTGTTTGTTGCTGCTAGCTAACACAGAAGTAAGTTAGCTGTGAAGCTTGTCAGTTGTGGTATTGTGTTATGCGTGTTTTATTCTATTTATACGGGCAAAAATGACAAACAAGGAAGACGGAAATTGTCAGTTTTATTTCTGTAACTGTTTCACCACTGATAATATTTTCCTGGAGGACTACAAGATCCATGTCCGGTTTTTATCCGAGCAGCAGTTCAGACAGGATTATGAAACGGTGAGTCGATTGTATTGGGACTTAGCGTTAAATGCCCGGTTTAAAACTCTACTAACAACAAGTGTGTATTGTATCTTAATTGTTGCTACACAGCTGCTTATGAGGCTTGGCTGCGTGACGGACCAACAGTTTGGGGATGTGTTCAACAAGGTAAGAAAGTGTGTAAGAAAGTGTGTTCGTGACTAACAAAACAACAATTCAACTAAGTTTGGTTCCCCTTTTCTAACTCATTTGGTTGGTCTGACATCAGTTAGGTTCACCTAAATGTAACCTAATATAAGGATAGGTGGGACGTAAACCTCAACCATATAACTGATAATACTAGTTAAGGTTACCCTCACTCATACATTTCAAACACTCCCTTATTAAGCTCTGTAATTGTAAATTGAGTATTTCTGGGTATTAAACTGTTAGTCTTACAAAACAAGACATTTGATATAGAGCTAGACTGATATATTGGCCAGGCTCATATATTAGCTTATTACAGAGATTATTACAGCGGCTATGTTGGTACTACCGTGTATGCCGGCTGATAAGTAACAAGAAATGTCAGTACAGAAAATACCTTACAGTGGGGTTTGAAAGTTTGGGCACCCCAGGTAAAAATTTGTATTAATGTGCATAAAGAAGCCAAGAAAAGATGGAAAAATTTCCAAAAGGCCTCAAATGACAGATTAGACATTTGTATTATATGTCACAAAAAGTTAGATTTTATTTCCATCATTTACACTTTCAAAATAACAGAAAACAAAAAAAATGCCGTCAGCAAAACATATTTTTTGACATATTATACGAATGTCTAATCTGTCATGTGATGCCTTTGGAGATTTTTCCATCTTTTCTTGGTTTCTTTATGCACATTAATATAAATTTTACCTGGGGTGCCTAAACTTTCAAACCCCACTGTATATTCAGTGTCTCCATTAGGCTACATACTTTTTCCACCATAGAACACTGACATATTTATTTTTACGCTGTAGAATGTCTCACTTAGTTTGTGTCTTGGTCATAACTAAAAAAAAAACAAGATCAAGAATGCTTGCTCATGTCATGTGTTTATGTTTAACAGATTACTATCTGATAAATCCTCATCCCATATATTATTAATATCAGTATAGGCCTCAAACATCCAGTAGGTCAGGCTAGAATTTCAAGACTTTTCTATGGACTCTGGACATTGCATAGACCTTGTTATAGCCAATTTTGATGTGTGTGTGTGTGTGTTAGTGGTAAGTTGTATAGGAGTGACGCTCTTCCACCTGCACACTAGGGGCATAAGCAGGAAATCTCACTGGTTACAGAACGCTATATGAGGAAGTCACAGGCGAATGGCGTGAGGGGAATTACGATCTGGGAAGCCACACAGTGTTTCAACCATGCATGTGTGTATTTTCGGGATGGATTTTGCCATGTCCCGCCGTTAGCATTGTGTTTACAGTTTTTTGCATAAGATTGAGCTAAATTTACATCAGTAATGCAAGCAGCAGTGTTTTGTTAGTAGTTTTATTCTGCATAAAATAAAGTGTTAACCACATGCCGTGGCAGACCTGATTTTTTAATTTTTTTTTTTTTTTTTGCACCATTACGTGTTATAGACGACTTCAAATTCCCTCCAGTGGCTTTTTTGTTGTACGATTGCCTCTACAGACCTAATAAGTAAAGGTCCCATGGCATGAAAATATCATTTTATGAGTTTTTTAAAAATATGCATTTTATGGTTTTTGGTGATAGGTTACCGAGCCCTGGGTATCTTGCATTCTGCCCCAGAAAATGAAATCTCAGATGGGCCCCCATGAGGTCATAGGGGAAAGGGTAACCTTCTCTTTCTTTGCTTTGCCCACCCAGAGAATTTAACCCACCCAGAGAAAAAGAAATCTCAGAGCAATCTGTAATTTATGAGGTCATAAGGAAAGGTAACCTTCTTTCCTTTGGCCCACCCAGAATTTAACCCACCCAGAGAGAGAGAGAGAGAGAGAGAGAGAGAGAGAGACATCATGGCTTTCAAACAAGCAAAGTGCCAGTTGGTCAAGGCCAAATCCCACCCTCCACCTTGCCCCCCATTCCCCCCTCTCTCTCTTCCTCAAAAGCTACAGACTCAGAAATGGCACATACTAAGGAAAGCTCATTGTGGGACTGGCTCTAGTGGCTGTAATTCTGCACCAAGAGACTTCAGATACAGTATTAGGGGACCACTAAGGTCTATATAAAAGAGACTTCAGATACAGTATTAGGGACCACTAAGGTCTATATAAAAGAGACTTCAGATACAGTATTAAGGACCACTAAGTTCTATATAAAAGCATCCAAAGAACACCATGTTATGGGACTTTTAATGGATAGGATATGGCAATGAGAACCAGTTCCAACTTGGAATCGGGGCGATTCTAATGGAATTTTTCCTTTATTTTACGTTGAAAAAAAAACATTAAAACTGTAAAGCACAGTTGAATCAAAATAAAATGTTCCTCTTATCTGTGAAATAAGCATGTAACCCATTTCAACTCCACCCCTTAAAGAATCGAAATCTAAAGGCAGAATCGGAATAGGAATCAGATTTCTTAATATCATAACAATCAAAACAACCCTACTAATAGGTCTATCAAAGAAAAGTATTATCACATAAATTTGTAATAAAAATGATTAATGACATGAAATGTTGTGATAATTTGATCACAATGTTATTGCACCTGGTTGTATAGTTGGTTTCATCACGGAGACCCTCCTGTCTCCAGTGAAAGAAGCATCCTGGTAGAGAGAACGGAGCTAAGATGCACCATGCACTGTACGGGTACAGTTAGTAGGTCTACATCTTATGAGGACCTCCTGTTGTTCAGTGTTTTGTAGAAGACTAGGTGCACGTATTTGGCCCTTAAGAAATGTTATGTTTTTAAATAAAGAAATTTAAAATGCAATTTCACATTGTTTTACATTACGTAATTTTTACATACAAATTACGTATAATGTTGGAAAAGCTGGAGCAGATAATCAATAAATAAAACTCAAAAAGCTTAAAGCTATAGTGCCTAGTTTTCTGTCTGTAATGACTATGTCGGTAAAGGCAATTAATGGAACAGCTAGAACAGTCTGGTGTGTTCAGAAAATGACGTCACTTTACTGTAATGTAGCCTTTAAAACCAGGAAAAGACCCCACGTATGTCTTATTACAATATCCAAAATCTAAGACGATATCCAGTTGATCACAGTATTGAATAGATAATTATTATTTTAATTATTAATTATAATTAATAACAATATATTGCCAAGCTCTACCCTGCAGTCACATTAGCTACAAGAGACCTAGAAAAAGCCATTGATTGATGAATTGATTTTCAATTGGAGTCACCGTTTGCCAGCGATGAGCTTGCTGCTGCCACGAGCAAGGCAGGGCCAAAATAGACAAGAAGTCTATTTTATGCAAATGCTGAGCAATGCGACAAAGCGACTGTGAATCGGAGTGAGGCAGCGTGACGTATGTGCGTTGGTTGCTTGAGTCAAAGAAAGTCATTCAAGATGGCGGAAACGCTTCAGGACATCATATTTTTATATATATAATATGTTTGGCATTTTATTTCCTATTTTGTTGCTTCTATTGAGAAATAAATACGTTCATTAATATCAAAAAGTTACGCACTAAAGCTTTAAAGGCAAAACTTGCTAAAGAACGACATTCATTAGATGTGAAAAAAAGTAATTTAGTGAGTTTTGAAGCTCACATCGATTTTTACATTCATTTGGCTTGGGTGGTGCCAAAAACGGCTTGGGTGCTGTACATTAGCCTTGTAATGGTACAACAGGATAATCAAGTTGTGTTCAGTGATCACTGCAAAGCATTTTGTTTGTAGAGGATGGGATCGTGAGGTAATCCACCTTATTCTTCTGTATGACCCCATTTAGCTTTCACAGGAAGTGGACAGGCGGCGGCGTCTAGGTGTGACGTCTGCTGAGAGAGCTGCTGCTATCAAAGACACGTACCAGCCTCTCCATCCTCCGTCTACCATCTGCAGGTACTTACTGCACCAGCCACTGCTAATAGTGTCATTACTAATGTGTCATGAACACCTTGCTGAGACACACCTGCACACCACCTGTCCTCAGGAGTCCTACCTCGCACCAAAGTTCAAGCAGATTGTTGAGTACTGTCAAAGCAGTGACATCAGTGAAGAAGGTCTTGGAGACTTGTTGCAGGAAGAGGCAGGTGAGCTGGAAAGTGTTTTCATTTCCTCTTAGTGGCTAATGTTACAATAAGAAGTAGTAGCTCACTTACAATACAATGGAATGTTTTCTGTTATTAGTACTACTTTTTCTCTTTTTGTTGACATCAATGAGTACCCATAACACCATGCAAGTCTTTTAGTTTTTACAGATGACAAAAAACAAAAAGTGAAGCAGTCAAATGTTCCCTGTGATGTGATATATGTCTTAAAATATATTCATAAAGGTCTTAATGAGTCTTAAATTTGACTTGGTGAAACCTGCAAAAAACCCTGATATTCACAACATCTTAAAAAAATACGTTGGTCGTTCCGTAGCAGAGATGGTGACCGTTGAGAGCGAGTAGTGTCCAGCGATCACACTCACGCATTTGGCCATACTTTGTCACTCTCAAAATAGCTAGTATAGAGTACAGAGATTTCAGACAAAGCAATACACAAAGTGGCAAACTAGTGTGCAGGAAGATGTTTATTCCAGAGCCAAATAAAGGACTAAACAAACAACCAAATCTGTTATTTGTAGTCTCCTATTACTTTTAACTGATAAATGGCGCGTTTAGAACTCTCGTGTGATATTCAGTGTTTTCCCTCGCTTTGTGGAAGACTTAGGTGCGCGTATTTGGCAGGGGAGTTCCTCTAGAAAATGTTATGATTTTCAATAAAAAATAAAATAAAAATTGCTATTTTATCTATACATTTTGTGTTTCTTTGTGGGATTTTGTCTCTTTGTGGGGTTTTTGTTTCTCTTTGAATTTGTGTTTTGTCTCTTTATGGTTATTTTTAGTTTGTTTTTGGGGGTGTTTGGTCTCTGTGGTCATTTGGCGTTTCTTTGTAGTCAGTTTGTGTCCCTTTTTAAGGTAGTTTTTGCGTCTCTTTTCACATCATTTTTGGAACAGATAATACAAAAAAAAAACACAAAAGAAACTTAAAGACCAAACTTGCTCAAGAAGTCCAACTAGAACCACTAGATCTGAGAAATGTATTTTTAGTTGCTTCTGTTTGGCTTAGGCTGTGCCCAAAACGGCTCGTGTGCTGCACCTAAACCTTGTAACGGCAGGGAAAACCCTGATATTGCTTAAATATATTGATATATTAAAATACTACATGGAGCATCTTTTATTGACTCCCATCTTTCTGTGTAAGCTCCAAGGGTTTATCGCTTCCCTGTGTTTGAGAAAAGCTTCTGTGAGGAGCTGGTGGAGGAGCTGGAGCACTTTGAGCAGTCCTCGGCCCCAAAAGGAAGACCCAACACCATGAACCACTATGGGGTAATGTATGCCTTTCTACAGGTTGCAACCCCTAAAAGTGCATTCATGACATTTTGATCCTTGGCCAACTGGGGGCCATGAAATATAAGAGGTACATTCCAGGCAAGTACGTGCAGGGACTAATGGATTTTCTAGGAAAGTCAGAGAAATTCTAGGGTAATTTGACAGCGAGGAACATGCATATTGCCGCTGTTGGGCAAAAACATTGTATCTCCATATTTAAAATTTTCATAAATCAATGTTATCGCCCTTTACGGCTGTTAGTCTTTTTTCACTTGGTGAAAAACTCCGGTTTTGGACATACAAGGTTTTCACCTGATGGCGACGTCATGCTGCATGTCTTCGGAGCCAAGATGGAGGCCTTGAGCTGAAACCTTAAATTAGGAAGATATAAAATGCAGAAACCATGAAAGAGCTCTGACTGCAAAGGTTTTAGGCAGGTATGAAAAAATGCTGTAAAGTAAGAATACTTTCAAAAATGCAAGTGTTAATAATTGTAACACAGCATCTGTTACAATTCAAGGGATTAGAGGACCCAAGCACAGAGAGCAGGCAGGCAGGAGAAAGTTAGTGTTGAGGATTTATTAACCAAAAAACCAGGGCAAATACAAAAAGGGATCCAAAATGCAAAAAACAAACGGCACAAGGAGGTCAAACTGAAGCAGGCAAAAACAAAGTCCAAAATTCAAAAACTCTAAAAAGAAAAAGAACCAAAAACAGGAACACAGAAGCCGCAAGTGTGCCTATAAGAATTGATGCTGGTTTGAAGGCAAAGGGTAGTAACACCAAATATTGATGTGATTTAGATTTTTATTTTGTCCACTCACTTTGCATTTTGTAAATTGATAAAATAAACAATCATTATTTACTTTTTTGAAAGCATTCTAAGTTTACAGCATTTTTTCAAGGTCTTACTCAGTACTGTAAAGTCTTAAGAAGGTCAGAGAATTTAAATGAGGGTTACGTTCTCTTATTGATGATAATCTTCTTATTTTCTCTATCTTCCAGATCCTCCTGAATGAACTGGGCTTTGACGATGGCTTCATCACGCCCCTCCGTGAGCTCTACCTGCACCCGCTTCGCCTCCCTGCTGTACCCCGGACTGTGGGGGGACGCGGCCTGGACAGCCACAAGGCCTTTGTTGTTAAATATGACATGAATGAAGACCTGGAGCTCAGCTACCACTACGACAATGCAGAGGTCACCCTAAATGTTTCCCTGGGCAAGGACTTCACCGAGGGCAACCTTTATTTTGGTGATATGAGACAGGTGAGCATATCAGTTATAACACTATACTGTACTATAACCAGTCCCTCCAGGATTTGGCAGCCTTTTTTTAGATTGTTGCAGCCCAAAATACCTGATTTTGTGGGAGCTTTTGTAAAAAATTGCAATAAAAGTTGTAATGACTTTTATATGTTTGTTGCAATGAAGTTGTTGAAGACAGAGAAAGTTGCAAAAAAAGTAGTTTTTTCCCGTATAGTTCTTTAAAAATAAGAAGGAAACTTGTTTTGTTTTCTAGGCTGAGTTTTACTAGTAGCCTTACCAAGGTTACAAAGGCTCAGGATGCTATAAATATTGGTATAATATGAAAATGGCCGGCTATTAATTTGTTGAATTAATTAAATTTGAATATGCCTGTCAGTAGATTGTTGATGTTTACATTGTTAGTTAATTTCCTTTCCTGGCCTGGTACACACATCAGTACGGTTTGAAAAAAGACTTTAACTTATCATTGCTTACAATAACAAGCATAGCTGTCCTCAATTTACGTCATTGTGCCATCTCATCTCCGTTTTTTCCTGCATCAACCGTGTGTGTGTGTGTGTGTGTGTGTGTGTGTGTGTGTGTGTGTGTGTGTGTGTGTGTGTGTGTGTGTGTGTGTGTGTGTGTGTGTGTGCGTGTGCGTGTGCGTGTGTGTGTGCGCCAGTCAAGCAGTGGCCTGCAGCTGCAGAGAGCCGACAGGATTGAAACAGCAGCCAATTCAGTGACTTTATAGTGAAAAAATCGTTACAGCGCACGTTGGATGTAAATAGGTATACAGGTTGGCAGGACGGTCTGAAATGTTTTGCCTGGTCTTTTGCTGTACGTTTTGTTGGTAGATGTGAGATGTTCGAGTTAGACACATGTCGTCCATGGATGTATTAGACATAGGTCTTGTTTTCATGACAGAAACAAAGAAATTAATTTGGCGACGTGTTACGTCAACCCGTTATCACTCCTGCTTGGTCATTGGCTCTCAGAGTCACATACTGATGCAAAGTCTGGCAAGTGGGACTGCTGGTATTGGCTGAAGTCACGGGAATCTCCGGGTATTGGTCAAATTTACAGAAAAGTTGGTCAAAATTGCGAGTCTGTATAATACTATTACTACTGCTACTGTTGTAACTACTATTACCACACAGTAAATCACAATTTCTTCTACTTGTAGCTGTATTATTTTGGTACTCTTGTTTGGTCTAATTTGCGCGCAACTGAGTGTGATTACTGCATTCACACCTGCCAAAACGCATTGTACCAAAGGGGAAAACAAACTCTAGTGCAATTCAACCAAAGTAAATGAGGCAGAAGTGAAAGCCCCGTATTTACAGAAATAAATCCTTTGTATTTTACCTCCTATGGATTTTTTTATTTAATCTTTTTTTCTCAGAAACAAGCAGTATACCCTTTCAATCCAGTTATTTTTAACTTACTGTTGCTGATAATGCTACTGTTGTTCCAAATGTGTACCAAAAACAATTTCTAAGATAAGAAAGCCTGCTGATTAAACTTTGAAAGCTTTTCTGGCAGTTTAGAAATACTGAAGCAACCACCTAATATTTTGCATACATTACACGGTTTCGTGGGGTCTTCAAAAAGGCTGACATTGCAAAATCAAAATGTAAGGCCTTAAAAAGTGTTACGTTAGCTAGTGTTACGTTATTCAAGTATTGTGTTTAGATCTTAAATAATAGTGCAAATATACTATCTATAGACTACAAATGAGACCAACATGCAACTTAAATTGCAGCCAATCAGCTTTCGTGTAATTGGTGCGAGTGTCTTTTGGATTGCAGATTTTAATCTTTAGGTATGTGGAAGTGCAAGTTTAGCAATACTTCTTATGCGAGCGAGAAAGCAATCAAACTGGGAACGTTAAAGGTACAATATATACTAATATGTAACATTTCTGCATTAAAATTTCTAAAAACGACTATACCTATGTTATATATTTTGTTGAGTTGTGTACTTACACAATCCCAAATGTTTCCGAAAACATTTAAACCCAGTGAAATCTGGATGTAACGTTCCTGTCAGTGGCATCATAAAACCTTTTGACCCTTCTAAAGACGGGCACCCAGATGATTGATTTGAGAGTAGTTGTAAATCACACAATGTCATAGAAAAAATAATTATCAGTAACTATAAATACAGCTTGCTTTCTGCCACACAGCATCATTTTGTCATTGATTACATGCCACTTACAACACAGTTATACAGTAGAGATCTTATTTATTAATACATTTCAATATCAACTGATCCAGCTTAACGTGCAATGTTGACAAGTAACGTTAGTTTTAGCTCATGTTAATGCTCGGTGGGGAACATTAACGTTATAAGGTTACAACATTCAACATGTTCATGAATTTATTTTAAGTATAATTATTTTGATCAAGTTAACGTTAAACAGCACAGGGCTAACCAGCGATTAAGTTTGCTAGCTAACGCTAGCGTTAACGTTAGCTGGCAAACAGGATAACAGGATAATAACAGGATACGTGCGGGTTTCCAGACGGAGCTGCAGGGCGAAACCGGCGGAGTGGGCGGGTTTTACCCAGTCTATGCTGCTAAGAAACTTCAGTCGGGATGAAAGTGGACAACAGCCCTGGAGAAACAACACTTCCACAATTAGCTATGGCCTTAACAGAAAGTGTAATGTTACGTCGGGGAAACAGATCATATCGCCCCCCCCCTGGCGCCCTAGTACCCAGCCACGAAGTAGCTAAGTCTCTCAACAGGGTTGAGTAACAAAGCCTTTTCCTCCCGGTGCTGAAAACATCCAACAAGTGACACTGACGTGAAATACACTCACCTATAGAATTATTAGGAACACCATACTAATACTGTTTGACCCCCTTTCGCCTTCAGAACTGCCTTAATTCTATGTGGCCTTGATTCAACAAGGTGCTGAAAGCATTCTTTAGAAATGTTGGCCCATATTGATAGGATAGCATCTTGCAGTTGATGGAGATTTGTGGGATGCACATTCAGGGCGCGAAGCTCCCGTTCCACTACATCCCAAAGATGCTCTATTGGGTTGAGATCTGGTGACTGTGGGGGCCATTTTAGTACAGTGAACTCATTGTCATGTTCAAGAAACAAATTTGAAATGATTCGAGCTTTGTGACATGGTGCATTATCCTGCTGGAAGTAGCCATCAGAGGATGGGTACATGGTGGCCATAAAGGGATGGACATGGTCAGAAACAATGCTCAGGTAGGCCGTGGCATTTAAACGCCCAATTGGCAATAAGGGGCCTAAAGTGTGCCAAGAAAACATCCCCCACACCATTACACCACCACCACCAGCCTGCACAGTGGTAACAAGGTGTCAGGGGGAGCGGAAGGAGGACCCAAATGCAGAGTAGCCGGCAGGAGGTCAAAGTTTATTGGTGCCACAGAAAAGAAAATACAGGAGCAAACGGGGAAATCCAAAAACAGTCCAAACGAAGACACAGGGGAAAGGCAAAAATCCACACGGGAAAACAGGGCACCAGGGAAACTCACAGAGGGGGCGGCAGGAGCTCGGGCAGTAACACCAGGGCTGGGAAGGGACAACAGGCAGACTGGAAAACACACAGGGCAACGGCAAACGGGCAAACAATCTAGAACGATCCGACAAGAGACAAAGAGAACACAGGGGTTAAATACAAGAGGTAACGAGGTGATGGGGAACAGGTGAGACATCAGGTGAATCACATTAGGGCGGGGCAGGACAATCAGACAAACAAAGCGAAGCTAGACAAGACAAGACAGGAAGCCAAACTACCAAAATAAAACAGGAAGGAGAACAGACACAGCGGAACACAAGACAGGACCAGCAACATAAGACCAGGGAGAAACAAGGACAAAAACACAAAGAGGCCAAAGAAGAAGGGGGAAAAGAACCCAAACAAAACCCCAAACCATAACAGAACCCCCCCCCAAAGACAGATTCCAGATGTCAAAACCAAAAAAAAACCCAAAGAGAACAGAAACAACCCAGAGAGGGCGGAAGATCCCGGGAAAGGGGGACCGAGGGACAGGGAAACCCGGGGACCAAAGGGCGCTAAGAGCAGAAAACCAGGGGAGAGACAAGAAAAGGAACGAGGACGGGAACAAGGGAGGAACCAAGAGAGGGGCCGGAAAGGAGGGAGCGCAAGAGGGACTAGGCACACGGGAAAGCCCAATAGAGGGCACACGGGAAAGCCCAATAGAGGGCTCACGGGAAAGGCCGCGGAGGGGCGCACGAGGGATGCGAGAAAGGCCGCGGAGGGGCGCACGAGGGACGCGAGAAGGGGCGCACGAAGGGGCGCACGAGGGACGCGAGAAAGGCCGCACGAAGGGGCGCACGAGGGACGCGAGAAGGGCCGTGGAGGGGCGCGAGAAAGGCCGCGGAGGGGCGCGCGAGAAAGGCCGCGGAGGGGCGCGCGAGAAAGGCCGCGGAGGGGCAGGAATAGCTCGGACCGAACAGGTGGGATGGACGTGGACGTAGACGGGACAGACAGAGACGGGACGAACGGAGACAACGTGACTGTAGACGGATTGGATTTGGGAAGAGCTACAGACGGGGCAGACGCAGAGAAAGGGAGAAAAACGGGAACAGGAACGGAGACGGGGACAGAGACGGTGACCGGGACAGAGACAAACACGGGGACTGAGACAAGCACAGGGACAGACAAGGGCACAGGGACAAGCACAGGGACAGGGACACGAACAGGCACAGAGACAGGGACAGGAACAGACACAGTGACGGGGACAAGCACAGAGACAGGGACTGACACAAGACCAGGGAAACCAGGACTTTGTGAACTTGACACATGGGGGGCCGGGATTCCTGGGGACCTGGGACTGGGGCCAGGACCCCAGGAAGCCCGGGGACTGGGTCCCGGGGGACCCCTAGAACCGGGACCAGGGGGACCCCGGGAGCCAATGCCCAGAGAGGGCAGAGGCCCAGACACCAGCTGGGGGTCGGGGGCACCGACCGTCGACCGAGGGCCGGGGCCACCGAGCATCAGCCGGGGGTCAGAGGTGCTGGGTCTATGGTCACGGTCGGGGGTCCGGTCGGTCGGTCTGGTGGGCCGGTCGGCCGGTCTGGGTCAGGGGGCCGGTTGGACCGTCTGGGTCAGGGGGGCCGGTCTGGGGGACCAGTCGGCCGGTCTGGGTCAGGAGGGCCGGTCGGCCTGTCTGGGGGTCCGGCTGGTCTGGGTCAGGGGGGCCGGTCGGCCGGTCAGGGTCTGAGGAGCCGGTCGGCCGGTCTGGGGGGCCGACAGGCCAAGAGTTCAAGGCGCCGGTCAGCGACGACTGGGGGTCCGCCTCGTCGGCGGAGGCCGCGGTAGCCTGGGGGTCCGCCTCGTCGGCTGGGGGTCCGCCTCGACGGAGGGAGCGGGCGGCTGGGGGTCCGCCTCGTCGGCGGAGGGAGCCGGCGGCTGGGGGTCTGCCTTGTCGGCGGGAGCCGGCGGCTGGGTTCCGCCTCGTCGGCGGAGGGAGCCGGCGGCTGGGGGTCCGCCTCGTCGGCGGAGGGAGCCGGCGGCTGGGGGTCCGCCTCGTCGGCGGAGGGAGCCGGCGGCTGGGGGTCCGCCTCGTCGGCGGGAGCCGGCGGCTGGGGGTCCGCCTCGACGGCGGGTGCCGGCGGCTGGGGGTCCGTGTTGACAGCAGGCGGCTGGAGGGCCTTGCTGGTGGAGGCCAGGGAGGCCTGCAGACTCGCCTCCAACTGGTAGACTGCCCGAAGCGTCGCGACCACACCTGGCTCCTTCAGCGCCCATGGCTTGCCTGACACGGTGTTCCGCATCAGCGAACAAATGTACAGCTGGCGCCTCGCGTCTGGGGTCCTCCTGAGCTCCGCATAAAAACGGCTGAGGCCAAATTCCAGCCGGCTAAGACGCCTCCAGCGTTCCTTGAGGCCCGCTGGACCCACACCCGTCTCGGCATTACGCTCTGCTGGGTCCATCTCTGGTCGGATCATTCTGTCAGGGGGAGCGGAAGGAGGACCCAAATGCAGAGTAGCCGGCAGGAGGTCAAAGTTTATTGGTGCCACAGAAAAGAAAATACAGGAGCAAACGGGGAAATCCAAAAACAGTCCAAACGAAGGCACAGGGGAAAGGCAAAAATCCACACGGGAAAACAGGGCACCAGGGAAACTCACAGAGGGGGCGGCAGGAGCTCGGGCAGTAACACCAGGGCTGGGAAGGGACAACAGGCAGACTGGAAAACACACAGGGCAACGGCAAACGGGCAAACAATCTAGAATGATCCGACGAGACAAAGAGAACACAGGGGTTAAATACAAGAGGTAACGAGGTGATGGGGAACAGGTGAGACATCAGGTGAATCACATTAGGGCGGGGCAGGACAATCAGACAAACAAAGCAAAGCTAGACAAGACAAGACAAGACAGGAAGCCAAACTACCAAAATAAAACAGGAAGGAGAACAGACACAGCGGAACACAAGACAGGACCAGCAACATAAGACCAGGGAGAAACAAGGACAAAAACACAAAGAGGCCAAAGAAGAAGGGGGAAAAGAACCCAAACAAAACCCCAAACCATAACACAAGGCATGTTCTCATTCTGTTTACGCCCAATTCTGACTCTACCATCTGAATGTCTCAACAGAAATCGAGACTCATTAGACCAGGCAACATTTTTCCAGTCTTCAACTGTCCAATTTTGGTGAGCTCTTGCAAATTTTAGCCTCTTTTTCCTATTTGTAGTGGAGATGAGTGGTATCCGGTGGGGTCTTCTGCTGTTGTAGCCCATCCGCCTCAAGGTTGTGCGTGTTGTGGCTTCACAAATGCTTTGCTGCATACCTCTGTTGTAACGAGTGGTTATTTCAGTCAAAGTTGCTCTTCTATCAGCTTGAATCAGTCGGCCCATTCTCCTCTGACCTCTAGCATCAACAAGGCATTTTTGCCCACAGGACTGCCGCATACTAGATGTTTTTCCCTTTTCACACCATTCTTTATAAAGCCTAGAAATGGTTGTGCGTGAAAATCCCAGTAACTGAGCAGATTGTGAAATACTCAGACCTGTCCGTCTGGCACCAACAACCATGCCACGCTCAAAATTGCTTAAATCACCTTTCATTTCCATTCTGACATTCAGTTTGGAGTTCAGGAGATTGTCTTGACCAGGACCACACCCCTAAATGCATTGAAGCAACTGCCATTTGATTGGTTGATTAGATAATTGCATTAATGAGAAATTGAACAGGTGTTCCTAATAATCCTTTAGGTGAGTGTATATTGTAATATTGTGGCTTTAGCTACTGGCTAATGTTAGCTTGCTTGCTCGCTAACTGGTCAACTAGCTAACTAACGTTAGCTACCAATACAAATCAAATCAAAAAACTGCAGCTATTTTATCAGAATGACATGAATAAACGTTACTAAATGTAATGTGGATAAAACTGTAATGGATAAACCTATTTGTGACCCTAGCTGCAGGAAATTACATATAGTATGTTTAAGTGGTGGGCGCTGAAGTCTCATGCAGAAAGTAAAAAACATCTAAGTGATTATCTGGCGGCGGCTCCAGCTCTGGCCCAGCACTACCTCCACACAGCCTAGGCCAGACCCACACAGCAGCTCCGCAACTCCCGGAAACAACCTCTGTGTCGCTTTTGGATCAGAGCCAACAGAGCAGAGGTGCTGTGGGTTGGGTACTGAAACCCTGGTGCCAATATGTGTCTACCGGCCCAATAGCAACGTGGATTTCGGTGTCTAATTTCAGTGCCACTTAAATGCCTGCGCTGATCACTGATGCTCTGAAACGCACATCGGAGGCAACATTGCTTCATACCACGCTAGACTTTGCAGCAGGTAACGTTAGCCCACCGTTAGCCAGTAGCTGCTGAAATACGATTAAATTCTGAAAGGTAAATGGTGTAAAGGCAGTATTTCATTGAAAATTATTAACACTGGGATGTCCAACAGTCTACACTTTAGACACAGAGTAGCTGCACCATAGACACTGGTGGTGCTCTCAGAGTTAATGGCACTTAATGGTGTGTTCATTTACAGTTGGTAAGCTGGTGGTGCATTCATGGTTATTGTAAAATACCCTTTTTCCATCTAGTAGTTCTTCTGTTTGTTGTGTAACTACAATTGACTGGTAAAATAAGTTTTGTTATAAGTAATTGTCATTACATTTCAAATAAATCATTTTAATTTGACAATATGGCCTTAAGAATACACAAGCCATGCTCTTCTTTATTCATTCAGGCATTGTTTAGGCACCAACACGATTTTTAAAGTAATGTTTTATGACCTGTATCTGAAAAACACAAAATGATACCCAACCCGTGCTCTGGGTCCTTTACAGTGTGACTAGACACCATCATATATAGCGAATTAGGAAATCAGAGAATTGTTTTAGATAGGGCTGCACAATTAATACAATTTTAATCACGATATGGTTTAATTTTGCGTTACATGACCCATTTTTTCTGTAAAGCCGTGCCTGTGTTGGATCTCTCCTCTTACTCTCTCTCATCTTACTCTCCACGCAGCCCCTCCACACAGCGGAGCCGGTCCACACTTCTGACATTTGTCTACAGTTTTAATTTTTTATTAACACAGCTGTATATTGTTAAGCACAAGAGGCAAACCTGTCGTTGTACCAGGGTTTCCGCTGGTAACTCTGCTATTGCACCGAAAAACACAGAAGACGTTCCTGACGTTATAGCGTGTGAGACGGAGCTGCTGGACCTGGGCAAGAGATGTGACCCATGGTCAGAATATCATAGTTCATAAAAATGCAGCGGAGTGATGATACAGAAATTTCATACACACAACGTGTGTAACTCCGCTGACCTGCCATTCGTCCTGTGCTGGACCCGTTAATAATGATTCAGCTGTCAATCTGTGAGTAGCATATACTGTACGTCCATCGCTCTCCCCCTCTCTCCCTCGTTCTTTTAATCAGTTATTGTTGAAAAGAAGTGAAGGAGCTTTCTCAGAGATGCATTTAAAAAAGAAAATCCTACGCTATTTATTTCAGAAAGCTAATTTTCATTTACATGTGTTGCAGCTGTATGTCCATACAACTTCAGGGGAATGTAGTACAATATGGATGTGAAAGCAGTTATAAATAGCCTATGTGACAATAAAATTTGTTTTGGTTAAAATCAACTAATAATCGTGATAATTAATCGTGATTACAATATTGATCAAAATCGCGTTTTAGATGTTTCCCGACTCTGACGTTTGACCTTTTAATGCTAATGTCGTGTTATAGGTTTTAAATGTAATTTATAAGGGGCTTAAAAAGTCTTAAAGGCCGTGAACACCCACAAAGGTGTTTTCAGTTAATCTGGCTGACTGGACCTCTTCCCAGGATTGTGGGGGTGTGTATATACTGATTGGTTGATGTATTCCTGAGTCTCCTGTTAGCTTTGTTGCATCGGTTAGGGCAGGACAAATGACAGCTTTGTCATTCTTATTTTTTGACATAATAAATTCCCATCCAAGCTCCGGCCTACCTTCAACCTGAGCAGAGTCCAATCAGCCATAATAACCTCGTGAAATCACCTGTGTAGGTGTTCCGAGGTTTTAAATTTGACTTATTGAAACCTGCAGAAACCCTGTATTATTATATTTCTAATGCCATTTCTATACAGTAATGCTAAATCATGTCTAAAGTAAGTGGTTGTGTTGGCCCCTGCAGGTGCCTTTAAGTGAGACTGAGTGTTCAGAGGTGGAACACAGAGTGACCGAGGGGCTCCTCCATCGGGTCAACACATGCACGGGGCCCTGCCCATCTCGTCCGGCCAGCGCTGGAACCTCATCATCTGGATGAGAGCCTCACATGAAGCAACAAGCTGTGCCCCCATGTGCAACAGGAAGCCTACACTGGTGGAAGGGGAGGGCTTTGCTGACGGGTTCACCAAACACCCTGAAGCACTGCAGAACCATTTGTGCGTTTTGACATGGCGTATCCCGCTGCAGCGTTTAATAAAGGGACTTTGGTGTCCCCAGGTTGTACAGTAATATCAAAAGAAGACACTGGCAGACCGCAATGTGTGCAACTACCTCAGATGTATCCTGAAAGAATGAATTATTTTAGAAATGATTTAAGTTTGTGCAACATACATTTTCTGTCAATAGACAGATATGCTACAGAATGATTGTTGTACAGTTAATTGAGACATCACTGGGTCAAAGCCATTAAATGGAATAAATTATATTGACACATTTTGACTGTATTCAAAGTGGAATGATGAATAGCAAAATTTAGGAATGATGAATATTTATTATTTATACTAATAATAATACTATCCATCCATCTTTGTCTGCTTATCTGGGGTCAGGTTACAGGGGCAGCAACTCCAAACTTCCCTTTCTCGAGCCATGCTAACCAGCTCCAACTGGGGAATCACAAGACATTCCCAGGCCTGGTTGGAGATATAACCCCTAGTACTTCCCCGAGGCCTCCTCCCAGCTGGACGTGCCTGGAACACCTCCCTAGGGAGGCGCCCAGGGGGCATCTTTACCAGATGCCCGAGCTACCTCAACTGGCTCCTTTCTACTCCGAGCTCCTCCCAATGACTGAGCTTCTCACCCTATCTCTAAGGGAGACGCCAGCCACCTTCCTGAGGAAACCCATTTCGGCCGCTTGTACCCTTGATCCCGTTCTTTCGGTCATGACCATAATAATACTAATGGTAATATAATTCTGTGTTTCTACATTTGGTGTGGTGTCCCATTTTGTGATGAGTATATGAATGACTATTGTCTCAAGTATTAGTCCAATATCAAACATTATCAAACATCCCATACTGGTCAAGCCCCCCTATTTATATACAGTATGAATGTACTGGATCTTGTGCCAAAGAATAACAAATTAGGTTTAGACAACTCCGGCTGTATCTGTATTAACAATTCCAATACCTTGTATGTCTGTAAACATCTTTTTGTAAAACTTATTGGGATCATTTTACTTAAGGTGACATGAGGCCAGGGATTTCTGTGGCATTTAGGCACAATAAATATAGCAGGAATAGTTAAAGTTAACCTGTGGAGTTTTTTACCACTAGCAGCGCCCCATAGAACATATTCCTGCAGCTGGTTTCATGCTATTCCCCTGACCAACAGTTAGTGGCGGTCATGAGCAAATAAGTGTAGCGATGTGCAAAGGCTGGGAAGAGGCAAGCTGGCAAACATGGCTGCATTTCAGAAGTGGTTCAACACGCCCTTGTTCACTTCCCATAAGCACTTGCCCTGCCTCTGCGAAATCCCGCCGCCATCTTAAATGTCCTTTAATTGTCTGAAAGACTGAAGGGAACTTGGTGAGATCTAGCTTTGGAGGGCTGAGGGAACGATTCAACAACAATGGTCACTCCAGAGTTGGATATCACCCACAATGCATTGCAGTTATGCATTTGGTGCCATGGTTAAGTGGAAGGGATGTCATATAAAACTGTTGCTGACCCCCTTCCTATTTGTTAGCTTGCTATTTTACCTAAACATAACTAACTTAATATTTACTTTATATGTATTATTTACTAGATAGTTGTGATTTCTTTATTTGCAACATTATTTGTAAATGCATGGGAGAAATTCAGTTTTTGCAAGATGTAAGCATTAATATGATTAATCATACAGATCACAAACTTTCTAAATCAGAAATATATGCAGCTGATTACCAGCCTCATTAAAATTAGTCTGTGGGTATTTATAATGTATAAAATAATATTTATAATAGTATAAAATAATATATTTGTTTAGTGCCTTTCATACAATAAATAGGCCTACTGTAACATAAGCAGACATAAATCTACAAAAACGGGGATAGAACCCCATAATTAATGTAATAAGATGGAAAATAAAACCCTTGAAGCAGTAGCGCCAACTGGCGATCGATCCGTATAGTTTGGGCTGAAAGTAAAGAAGGGCAGGTGCATTTCAATCCCCCGCTTCTGCCCCACTCATTTTTCTTCCGCTCTCCATAGATGCATCTCACTTCCCTTATTTGATAGCTCCTCAGCTGAAGCAGAAATTGTTCTGTCTCCCTTTTGTAAAAGCTCTTTTTTCCTGCCCAGAGGTGGGAGGAGGGATCGTGAGGAGCTATAGGCAGTAGACATAAGAGCGGCCTTTTCGGGTGCCTTGCAGCTAAAAGCCGTTGCTCTCCGCCCATACAGATACTGATGTAAATTGATGATGCTTCAAAGGAAAGGACGTTGCTTCCCTTTAAACATTTCCTTGTTTCTAAGACTCAGGTCTTAGAAACGCTTTAGGCTTTAGAAGGCTTTAGAATATTAAATAATTCTGAGGAATTTCATGAGGAATAAAGGAAAACAATAGACTTTTTGCTTTGGGGTGTTTTCAAAAATGTTTCGAATTGTTTGGCCTCTGATCTTCTGCAGATTGTAAACACGTCTCTTCTCTCAGGTATCTTCCCACAGGCCCTAAAAACTGCAGTAATCAAGCCACTCTTAAAAAAGAACAATCTAGATAGCCACTAATGAGCAACTATAGGCCAATATCAAACCTTCAATTCTCAAGTAAAATCATTGAAAAAGCATTTTTTCAACAACTCAACCTTTTCTTGATACCTTCCAGTCGGTTTTCGACCACACCACAGCCCTGACAGCTCTTGTTAAAGTCTTTAATGAGATCCACCTTAATACAGAAAGTGGCAAAAAGTTCTCTATTACTGTAATTACTTACTAGTATTACTTGATTTCAGTGCTAAATTTGATTTGATCAATCATATTACTAGACTGATTTGAAAAATGGGTTGGCCTTTCTGGCTCAGTACTAAACTGGTTTGAATCCTACTTAGATTAGGGATTATTGGGTGTCTATAGGTAACTATGCATCTAAAACGTGCAGAGTTCCCCGAGGCTCCATCCTGGGGCCTCTTCTGTTTAATATCTACATGCTTCCACTGGCTCAGATTATGGAAAACAACAAAATAAGTTACCATAGTTATGCGGATGACACACAAATTTACAAAACCTTATCGCCAGAGGACTATAGACCAATACAAAACAACAAAGTAACAACTGGATGTGCCAGAACTTTCTTAAATTAAATGAAGGAAAACTGAGGTAGTTAGCTTCAAACAACTGAGGTAGCTTAGCTTCAAACAACAGGCAAAGCCAGAAATCTTGGTGTAGTCATGGACTCTGACTTGAATTTCAACAGCCACATTAAGACAATTACAAAGTCAGCCTATTACCACCTTTAGAATATATCAAGGGTTAAAGGACTTACAGTATGTCTCAGCAGGATTTGGAAAAACTTGTCCATGCTTTCATCTTCAGTAGACTTGACTACTGTAACAGGGTCTTTACAGGTCTCACTAAAAAATCAAACCGCTGCAGCTGATTCAGAACGCTGCTGCTCGGATCCTCACTAAGACCAAGAGACTGGATTACATCACTCCAGTTCTGAAGTCTTTACACTGGCTTCCTGTGCCTCAAAGAATTGATTGCAAAATACGTCTGCTAGTTTATATTCATTACATTATCAAAAAAATACATTTCTGTATACATTTCTTGTCCCTGAAAAGTTATTTTAGTTCTTTTAAATCAAGGCTTAAGACCTTTCTCTTTGATGTTGCCTTTCTTTAAATAATTATTAATTTCTTATATTGAAGTAGCATTGTTTAAACTGTATGACAATCTATATAAGCTTACAAAGAGAATGGGAAGTAAGACCGGTGGGACCGGCCCGTCCGGGGAATGGCAAGGATTGCGCTTGGATTACGTGTATAGAGCAGCGGCTTGTACATTCTCCCATGCTAGCAGCCTAGAATGTCCTATTTTATCTACTTTTGTATGTTTAACTGTTTTTAACTGCTCTTTAGTGTTTCATTTCTTATACTGCAGTGTATTCTCACATTTTATCTGTTTTTAATTGTTGTTATGTAAAGCACTTTGAATTGCCCTGTTGCTGAAATGTGCTATACAAATAAAGCTGCCTTGCCTTGTCAATCATTTTTATTGTTCAAATAAAAATAAAAAATGAATTTCTGTCTTTTAATTTTTTTTAAGCGTAATTTAAAGCGTAACTCGTGTGGTATGACATTTGTTTTTAGTACATCCAGTACACAAACGTTTCCCACACTTGTTTAATCTTTCAGTGATATTTAGTTCAGTCTTCTCTATAAGAAGGAAAGCCAAGTGTACTATCAAAATAGACCAAGAAGCCATAGAGGAAGTCGAGGAATTTAAATTTGTAGGTGTTATTTTGGATGAATAACAACTCAAATCTAATAAACATATCTGTATGTTACTGTATGGAGCCAAGCATCCCAGACAATAGTCAAACCCATCATATCATTTTACAAACGGGCACTGAAATAATGGATCAGAAACCACTTGCACCAGTGTAGCACCACTGTTTGATTGTACAGAAATATAAGCTTTTCAATTTTGATAGCTTTATTAAGTTTTCTTTTCTTAAACTTACTTTACTTTTAATTTTAAATGCGCAAATAATCTAGCTCCAGCCGCACTCTGTCCTTTTGTGACAAAAACAAATACAAGCAGAGTGGCTACTAGGGAAGCAGTGGGTGGCAACTGCAGAGCAGAGGGGCGCAAAACCACTTTCGGTCAGTCATGTTTTTCAGTGATAGGGACACATTTTTTGGAATGATTTACCAACTGAAATGAAAACAGAAACCAAACTGAAAACATTTAATAGAAAGGTGAAATACTGGGTGAAATTAAACCAAACATGTAACCATTGAATCAGTTGTGTTGTTGTATGTATTTTTTCTGTACTAGATGTCTGGCTGTTTGCGCATGGCTACCGGGGTTCAGCCCAGGCCCCTCACTATCGGGGAGGGTATAGGTGAGCAGATGTGACCGGCTAGGTGCTTTGGGGCCCAGGCCCCTCACTATCGGGGAGGGTATAGGCAAGCAGATGTTGATATTTGGATTATCACCCCCAGCCTCCAACTTGCCCCCCCACAAAAAAAGCAACAGACTCAGAAATGGCACATACTAAGGAAAGCTCATTGTCGGACTAGCTCTAGTGGCTGTAATTCTGTACCAAGGCTGAATTTTGGAAGAGACTTCAGATATGGTATTAAGGGACAACTAAGGTCTATATAAAAACATCCAAAGAACACCATGTGATAGGACCTTTAAGCTTACTGTTTTTGGGAAATGTGGTAGATCAGCAATCTGGATCAAGAAGAATGGAAGTGAACAGACATTTGTGATGATGTGTATTTAACTTTTGACGCGTTGCCAAGCCACTGTGTTCCACACAAGACAAACCACATGCTTTGGAGTAATGGTGTTTTAATTACATAAAAGTATATCTGTCAATTTCTTGTTATTGTCATATGCATGAAGTTCGGTGGTGAAAGTTAATTATGTTGTGATACAGACTTTGCAAGTAAAAACACAAATATAAAACCTGCATGACGTCTTGCATAATGAATTCCTTTTCAGCAACATCAAGACTTTTTTGGTTGTTTCTTTTTTTGTTCCAGGTTAATGTGCCAATATGGAGTGTTAAAGTGGAGGGAAACGGGTAAAAAGCAGACCCGGTTCTCTGGGATCAGAGGCACACTACCGCATGTTCAAACAAACACCAAAACACAAATATGCAAAGGCTAACATAGTAGAAGAAAGTAGACTTTACAACCTCATGGTTAATAGTTCTGTTACTAAAATAGTGTTAGTTTTCTTTTTCCTGGCTCAAAATCAAAGTCTGTACACACAGGCGGATGTAAAATTACTGTACAAGTTTTGATATTGTACTGATTTCAAGATTAGTTTGGATTTGGAGTAATAACATTAATAGTACAATATCAATCTATAGCTTGTTATAAGTTAGTATAAAGATAAATATTTTCACATCAAATATATAATCCCTATTCATCACATACATAAATATTTTCTCTGTTATTATGGCCATTTACAGTTGTGTTCAAAATAATAGCAGTCCAACATCACTAACCTCATAAATCCTATTTTTTTGTAGAAGTTCTATATTCTATGTGGCAAATAATTTACTAGTAAGTGTTGTAAAACAGTCAAAACAAACAGACCCAACAGTCATGACATGCATGCTGCTCATTCTGTGTAATTGAATCTTTAATGGAATGGGACATGTTCAAAGTAATAGTAGTGTTGTGTTCAATTAGTGTGAGTTGATTGATGTCAGGCGATGGCCCATATTTAAGGAAGGAAGGAAGCAAATTCTGTGCATGCTGGTTATAGTGCATTTCACACTGAAATACTCAGCAAAATGGAATCCAGTTCCTGAGGAACGTTTCTCTAAAAAGGAAGTGGCGGCCTTTGATTAGAAAATTATAGTCACCATCTTTTTAAATGCAAAGTCCCATTGCCTGGAATGAAAAAGAGATGTACCATTCGAATGGATCAAGAATATTTGCCAAAGAAACACATTGACTGGTCAAAGGAGAAATGGTGTAACATTTCTGTGACCAATGAGAGCAAAATTGTTCTTTTTTGGGTCCAAAGGAGGGGCAACATTCTGTGCTGATGAGACAGTTTGTCAAAGCGACCCCCATGCACTGAATTCAAGCCACAGTACACTGTGAAGACAGTAAAAGCATGGTGGGCCAAAATCATGTTATGGGGATGTTTCTCTTACTGTGGTGTTGGGCCTATTTATCACATACCAGGGATCATGGATCAGTTTCAATACATCACAATACTTGAAGAGGTCATGTTGCTTTTATGCTGAAGAGGGAAATGTGTCTGTCAACATGACAATGACCCAAAAACACACCAGTAAGCGGGCAAAGTGTTGGTTCCAGATAAACAACATTGATGTTATGGAGGACTAGCCCAATCCTTGGACCTCAATCCCATAGAAACTTGTGGGTGACATCAAAAAGGCAAAAATCCAGTAATGCAGAGGAAATGTGGAATGTAGTTCAATCGTCCTGGGCTGGAATACCTGGTCACAGGTTGCCAGAAGGTGGGACTCCATGCTACACAGATGTGAAGCAGCTCTCAGAAATAATAGTTATGCAACTAAATATTAGTACAGATTCAAAAGTAAAAGTAAAGCAAACCCTTGAGACATTTCTCAGAGTTGATACAGTAAATGTTTGAGTTTGTAAAAACAATTAAAATACTGCTATTTTTTTAACAACCTAACATTCCTTTTTCTTCACTTTCTGTAAAGGTAGAACACAAACTTCTCAATTTTGGTAATGTTTTGATTTGGAATTGAATGTGCAGTGTTCCAATGCATTGATACTATGGAATTAAAATCTATTCTAAGGATTTTCAGCATTATTCACTTTTTAAACACACTGCTAGTATTCTGAATAAACTGTACATCAAACAAGTAAACATTGTATACATTTGTATTTCATCACTGCAGAATTTGTCAGGACTACCGATATATATAAAAGCAGAAGTTAAAACTTAAACCTCCCCAACTGCATTGATTGGATCAGTCCCATTTCCCTCCTTATACACTGGCTGCATGGAATTTTGTTCTGTCAACAAGACGTTGAGTCTCAGCTTTATAACGTGGTCTCGCTTTCATGTCCCGAGGGTGGTGGTGGTCGATGTCAGTCGTAGTCCGACTCCATCTCGATCTTGACCTGGGGCACAGGGCAGGCCATCCCCGGCCCATAGGCATGGCTGGAGACGATGGGCACGAGATCTTCAGGTGGAGGGTGATGCTGAGGAAGGGCAAGCTCAGTTACCATACACACCCACAGCCAAAACACTGAGGGTCTGGGGGGGATGCCAGGAGGGTGGAGGAGCTCAGCCATGTGGCATCTTGACCCTAGCCAAACACTTGAGTGAAATAAGCTGCTGTAGTGGTTGTCTGTGGCCACAATGCCTCATGGGTAAGACTAGGACTGGTGACTGGGATAGTCAAAGCCTGGGGGAAAGGATGTATACCATGAACAGGCCCTTTTACTATTACCCCAAGAGGGAGGTATTTGGTATAGTGAGCAAAGTTAAAGCCACATTTGGAACCAACAGGTAGGCCATTTCTATATATATTTCCATAGTCAATTCAAGCCCGTATCTCAGTGGTTAAAATGAATGGTTTATCTAGGGTCAATTTGTGAGCTCTATGCTGCCTTCATCCTCTCCTGCTGGCTACTGGGAGTAAATTACAATCAACTGTATATAAATTTATCTGGAAAGGCAAGCTGTTGCGACTCAAGATGTTACTCTACAGAGAAGAAAAGAGGATGGTGGCCTCTCAATCCCCAACTTTAAACAATATTTCTGGTCCTTTTGTCTGAAGACCCCTCCTCACCTGGTTCAATCCAGATAATGCCTGTTTGTTGGTGTACCTCAGAAAGTGCTATGACAGAGCCTTAGTCACTCCATTACATTCTTTTTTGCCAATGTTCTAAATAAACAGTGTCAACTACGCTATTATCTCTCCTATCTTGGAGATTAGCTGAAACATACTGCGTGTAGCTTGTAACTGGCACACCTTCCCCATTTTTCAATAATACAACACCTTGATAGGAGGGAGACCAATAACAGCCCCACAATGGGAGCAAAAACACATTTTTTGATGAGGTTGGCTTGTTACCCCTTCTCTGACTTACAAAAATGCATTCAGTCTCCTCTTTTTTGCCCATCCATCCTATCCATAATTTATTTACTATGCAGCCCAAAAACTTGTAGTATTGTATCCAGGCTTTATCAGTTCTTGGTGATATCTGGCCACTCTGCCCTTCCTATTGATAGGAGGTGGGCACGTGATTACCTCGCTCTTGACTGGCGTGATGTGTGGTCTAGCATTCCAGAAGTATACGCAATCCAGACCATCAGCAGATTCACTACAATGTCATTCATAACACATGATAATAATTAACAGCCCTTTGTACACTTTCTGCCCAATAAAAGCACAAGGCACATATCTTCACATGATCTGGGAGTGTTCCCCTGTTGGTCAGTTCTGGAACAATATTGCATCCAAAATTTCTGCCTTGTTTAATGTTACTCTGCCTGTTACTGCCAATGTCTTGAATCTGAATGACCTTGTCAGCCTTTCAGCTCTCTGGGACTCAGAAACAGGCTGTTACTGACTTATAACTGCAAAAAGAATGATTGCAACCCGTTGAAACCGCCTACCCTGTGTATGCGCATGGATCCTTTCCCATTTGATGTGGTACTCTCCACGGCATGCATGGAAAGACTCTGGAGACTTGGCAGAACATTGTTGAATCTATGAGGGCCGGGCTGCCTTGTGCTACAGGCTGGACCCCCACTCAGGTGTTTGTCCCCCCTCTTGTGTCTGTCTGTGGGTGTGTCTGTTTTTGTGTGTTTGTGTGTGTCTGTTTCAGCGTGTGTTGTTTGTCTCCCTCCCTCTCATCTTTTCCTTTCTGCTTTATTTTTATTTTATTTTTTTTATTAATTCCTTGACACGCTGTCTCAGTGTATTGTTTGTAATTGTTTGTGACTGTTTGTTCTGTAAGTATATAAACAATAAAAAAAATGTGATCAAAAAAAAAGTCTATGGTTGAAACTGGAGCTACTCGCAACAGAACATTACAGTAGGGCTTAGTACCACATGAAAAAATCTAAAATAATGTATTCTAATCCAAATACTACACAACCGGACATGTCACAGAAGTAATTACCTTGAAATGGGGAAATGACCAGCACTGGCCGCCAAGATAACAGCTACCTTTGCATTAGCATGCAGCTTGATATTTTTTGGCAAAAAAAGGCTAACTTTTTAGATTATAATGGGACAAAGCAGCACTTCTACCGTAAAAAATTGCAAGATAAAGGCTTCTGAACTAAACACTACCCAATTGACATGTTTTAGCAGGAATGCAACCTGAAATTGGGAAGAATTTAACAAATTGGTACAAGATGACAAAGTTTACTGCAGTTAGCATGTAGCTAGCTACTATAGTTAGCATTGGGCACAAAATAGAGTATAGCAGCACTCTCTACAGTCAAAAAGGCTCCAGATAAAGGCTTTTCAACCATCAAATGCCACATAACCAGGACTGTTTACTGAACGTACAATACCCCCCACTTAGCTTCTAAAGTTACCGAAGTCATTCATTTTCATTGGAAGCAGCAAGCAGTAGCTAACGCCAGCAAAATCAGAATATAGACGTCTGTTGCGCTGGCTGGATTCCGAGAAACATACAATGTAAACTTTATTGAAACATTATTTGTTCAACGAATAACTGAATGCATAACCTTATTTGAAGTCCTTATCATTTTAAATAGCTGTATAAACAGATGGGTTTGTAAGATTTGGTGATAGAATGCATTATAGGCAGGTGAAAAGGCATGAAAGAAAATCACATTATAGCAAAGTTTTTTACATCTAAATCTATCTCTCGCAAACATCTGCCAAAACAAAATTAATGTTAATCAATAACCAGTTACACAGTCAATTCCAAACCATGCCTCCTTTCAAAGCAATGCAGACATGATGTTTGAAATTCTGAATCTCCCAAAAAGAAAAAAAAAAAGAAAAATACAGAGTCAAAATAAGTATTGTGGTTCATTGTATGGCTTAATTGAGGAAAAGTTACCAGAAAATAGCCTAGCATCAGCTGCATTTTCAATACAAACATTTCCATTATGATGCTGCAGCTCCAGGTGCGGGTAGTTCAGAGAGTAAAAAGCTAGGGTCAGGCTAAATTTCCCATGCAGGTGAGCATCAAAGACGGATTAGCTAAAATGATTCAGCACATGGAGGAAAAAAGAAAAAATCCAAAACATTGATGCTTGTTGCATGTGGACGGATGGGTGGATGGATTATACAGTTGGACAAAAGTGGGCCCACAATAAATCCTCTTACATGTACTAGATTTGCAACAGACTTAATATACCACACAGTATTTTTATTCATCTATTTGAATTCCATATTCAGTTAATTAATCTAAACAAATAAACCTGATGATTGCCTTTGAGACACAAACTATACAGCACATGCATATCAGGTCTTCTTCACCTCAAAGTCACAAGCTTTTCATAAATGAATCATAAATCAATAAAGAATTACAATATGCTGATTTGGGTGTACAAACTGGCAGTGCAGTGCACATACTGTTAGATATTTAGCACATGACACAGAAAGAGTAGCAGCAGGATTATACAATTAATAACATCACAATGATCTGCATTGCCTTTAAAAAGTGCATGGAGAGGAGACTGAGCTCAGACATGACAATGAGGGGAAACTGACTATGAGGACAATATAACGTGTAAATAATCTGTCAGCAATGGATGCACATGTCCACCCACAATTATTAAGAACATCGTAAAATGAACAATGGAAGGAAGAAAAGTTATAGATCATTAGTTAAAGGCTGTGTAATAAAACAACTAATGAATTTTGGAAATTAAACAATACAGTTCACAACACCATAGATATTTATAGGAAAAGCACCATAATATAATGCAATACAACAAAATTGAGACTTATATAGACTACTTTCATGCTACTGTGTCTCTTTTCGGTATTTGGGTTTGTTGTGATCATTTATCTATTTGAAGCTGTGTATATAGACATATTTTTTATAGAGTCAGTTCATCCAAATTACAAAAACATATTACAACTTCCTTGCATTGGTAGTTTGAATTTGACAACTTCTTTCTATCAAAGAAATAGTCACACATTGCGATTTAGTTAGTAGGGAAATGTGTTTTTGTGGATTATATAGTATATCTGTGGAAGGCCAGTGTTACTGGAGCGAACTGCTACACTTTTTAACACATTTCATCATTGCTGAGAGCACCGCAAACAAAATGTCGTCACGTCTATTGTGTTGCAGGGAGGCATAAAGAGGCAGATATCTCAAACCCGGCAAAATAAAGTGAAGCCTGGGAGTCATTTCGAGCTGCTGCTACACTCACATGGCATACTCTTCAAACTGCATGTACTTAAAGCCACATTGCGTAAAGGTTGTAGTTGTTCATTATCAAAATCTGTATTGCCCTTCACAAACTTTTCTTTTTAGAATTTTTTTTATTTTAATATTGACAATCACCATCAATTTCAAGTATTCCTATTGGCTTGAATTTGACATTTACGCTTGCATAAAGTGGGGTAGACACTCATAGACAGTTAAAAAGAAATGGACCAACAGATCCCATTGTTCTGGACAGAGACCAGTGAAGAAAAATAGAAGCACTTTTCGGTGATAGCTAAGCGTTACTGCGCAGCCTCCAACTGAGCTTGACAACGTAGTTGTGATGTGGGCAACGTGTCTGAAAGTTGAAAGTCTTCTGGTGCAGTGGGGCTCGAAAGTTTGGGCGCCCCAGGTAAAAATTTGTATAATGTGCATAAAAAGCCAGAAAATATGAAAAAAAAAAAAATTTCCAAAAGGCATCACATGACAGAATAGACATTCATATAATATGTCAAAAAGTTAGATTTTATTTCCATATTTTACACTTTCAAAATAACAGAAAACTAAAAATGGTGACTGCAAAGTTTGGGCACCCTGCAGATTTTATAGCATGCACCGCCCCCTTTGGAAAGCTGAGACTTGACATCGACATGGATTGTTCTCAATCATCGTCTTAAGGTTTTAAATGCCCAGACTCATCTGACCTGGCCCCAACAATCAGCACATGGCTTCTTCTAAGCAGTTGTCTAGAAAACTGAAACTGAAAATAGTTGACGCTCACAAAGCAGGAGAAGGCTAGAAGAAGATAGCAAAAAGCGTTGCCAATATCCTCTGTTCGAATGTAATTAAGAAAATGGCAGTCATCAGGAACAGTGGGAAGTTAAAGCAAGATCTGGAAGACCATGAAAAATATCAGACAGAACAGCTCGCAAAATTGTGAGAAAAGCAAGTCCAAACCCACGTTTGACTGCATGATCCATCCAGAAAGACCTGGCAGACACTGGAGTTGTGGTACACCATTCCACTATACAGAGATAATTGTACAAAAATATGGTCTTCATGGAAGAGTCATCAGAAGAAACCCGTCTACGTCCTCACCACAAAAATTTAGCGTTTGAAGTTTGCAAATGAACATATAGACAAGCCTGATGCATTGTGGAAAAAGTTCTGTGGACCGAGCAAAGGTACGTTTGGAGAAGAAATGACACAGAATTTAATGAAAAGAACCTCTGTCCAACTGTTAAACATTGGGGTGGATCAATCATGCTTTGGGGTTGTATTGCAGCCAGTGGCACAAGGAACATTTCACGAGTAGAAGGAAGGAAAGATGGATTCAATAATTTCAGAACATTTTGGACGCTAACTTGGGGCCATCTGTGAAAAAGCTGAAGTAAAGAAAGGATGACTTCTACAAATGGATAATAATCCTAAACACACCTCAAAATCCACGGTGGATTACATCAAGAGGTAAACTGAAGGTTTTGCCATGGCCTTCACAATATCCTGACCTCAACATAATTGAAAATCTATGGATAGACCTTAAAAGAGCAGTGCGTGACAGACTGCCCAGAAATCTCAAAGAACTGGAAGACTTTTTGTAAGGAAGAATGGGCGAAGATACCTCAAACAAGAATTCTAACACTCTTGGCTGGCTACAAGAAGCGTTTCCAAGCTGTGATACTTGTCAAAGGGGGAAGTACAAGGTATTAACTCTGTAGGGTGCCCAAACTTTTGCAGACGCCATTTTTTTTGAGAGTGTAAATGATGGAAATAAAATCTAACTTTTTGTGAAATATTATACAAATGTCTAATCTGTCATTTGATGGCTTTTGGAGATTTTTACATCTTCTTTATGCACATTAATACAGATTTTTACCTGGGGTGCCCAAACTTTTGAGCCCCACTGTAGCTGTGCCAAGAGAAATCTCAATCATTCCCAATCAGCTGAGACGGAGAGCGTAGGTATATGTTAGGAGATAACAAAGGTACAGGCTAATTATTGCTAACTAACACGCTAGTTAACATTAGTAATTAAACCTAAACAGCTAATATAAGTCAAAAACTGTCTGCATGCTTCTCCTGACAATACGTTGATTTATTGACTATGCGACAGTAAGTCGCGTGGTTTTGACACAATCATTAGCCTATTCTTACAAAACGTCTGCTAAGGCGCCATAATGTGAGCTACAAGGTAATGGAGCCTTTTATACATTGTTGTGTTTCTTTATAAATAAACAACGGACAAATAGAGTCTTGAAACGCTTCAGATGTAAAGTTATTCACTGTCAAAGTGGCGCCAAGATGAATGGCAGTCAATGTGATGCTAACTACAGGTGATGGCTTCGTAGCATTAAAATGGCGCCATGGGTGCTACGCTTAGAGAGAAAAGGCTTACCCCCTTGTAGACGCTCCAGAATCATGCACGACAAGCAACAAGACCAAAGTATAATATTGGAGTGGCTTTTCCAAGATGGATAGAGCAAGGATTTTAAAAGGCGCCAAAGTTGCCTGCTTTCTTCTCTAAAGGTAATTCTGCCTATTTTTGTAAATTCAAAGTTTTATAGTTGCTACTTGCTTGGCTAACTATAGCATGGTTGTGCATAATGTTATACTTTTCCTATCGTCACTGATGAAAAAGGATTGTCTACCTTGTAACATAAATGTAATCATGTGTGTCGTTATTTCCCTGGCAGACAACTCACGTCATGTGCAGTTGTAACACAGACCAGCTACAGCTAGATTTTCTGCATGTAAACGATGGAGATACTATGAGCTAATTTCTATGAGCTAGTTTCATTGACATTGTTCATACTGCTCAGAGAAACAAATTAAACACGCAAACCTCCATTGCTTCTCTCCTATGCTGTAAACATTGCCTCACACTATTAATCTTGTACAATATACAGAATAACAATAGGACTGGCACTTTACTAAAATTAGCTTGCATATGTATGGAAACCTGATAGCCATTGTTAGCAATGAAATGGTACCAAATAACGTAAAACTATTATTACAGTGGTAGGGACGAAGTTGTCGCTAATTTCGTGTTCGGCCACCGTAGGAGTTAGAAAACGCTCGGAATCGGGGGCGGCTAGAAAGTGAAATTCAGTAGGTTGTCATATACAATATTACCGCTAGATGGGAAAAAATTCTTACACAATGTAGCTTTAAGCCATGGGTGCTGTGCTCAGTCTTTTGCTGCCATGCCTGCCGCCACACTGCTCACTTTAAAACTATACTGTCGCTTGCTGTGGCATTTTTATAATCCTCACCTCAATACCAGCCTCCACCTGTTGGCTCTGAGTCTACAGACCTCCAAAGGGGAAGTTATAATTGTTGAGCTCCACTCCCTCTATGCTGTGTCTTTGTGGGGAGTGATTTAGTCAGAGCCTAGATGCTAAATATCTATACATATTGTACATTCACATAATATTCCACATGAGTTGGTTGATTGAGATATAACTCAGTCAATGGCTATGTACCACTAGAAGTGTAATTTGTGTTAACTGACCCTTTTATTTGTGCACATTTACTTTGTATGACAAAATGTTCTCATGCACACAGGACCACAGAAGGTATTTGTCTATGTCTATGTAATAGAGCAGTGCTTTGTAAACCTTTCTTTATATGAAGGACCCCAAAACTGACACAAATTAGACAGGGTCCCTCATCTAATAGGATGTTTGCTTTATTACAGAAAGTGTATCAAACCAATGACCAAAATACTCATACATTCTGTCATTGTGTTAGTTATGGATGGAATTATAGTGACTATAATTGATTACCCTTTTTGCTGTGGATCCCCTGGAACCCTTTTTAAGGATTTCGGGGGTCCCCGGACCCTACTTCGGTAACCACTGTAATAGAGGGTGTGTGTGTGTGTGTGTGTGTGTGTATTTGTGTGTGTTAAAGAGCGTTGTGTCTGTCAGCAGACTGGCAGTACGCTCCCCACTCAGACTGTGCAACATCAGGATAGACGAGATCTTTGTAGGGGATGTGCAGTTTGAGGACACAGTACCTGCGATCCAAATCTGAATCTAGGCTGGGGGAGTGGTTGGAGTAGGCGCGCCACTTGTCCTGCAAGCAAGCACAAGCACACAATAGAGATCCAGATCATCAGAAATCTTGTGCCATGATCCATTATTCCTGCAGGGGGCAGAAGAAGCCTGAGTTGCTCACCTCCTCATCGCTGTCGTCTGGCTTGGGCTTCTTCTTCTCTTTCTCCTTCTCTCTCTCCTTGTCTTTTTCCTTCTCCTTCCCCTTCTTTTTATCGTCGACCTTCTTCTTCTCTTTCTCAGGCAGGAGGTCGTCCATCCAGGCCAGGTCATGCTGGGAGAAGACCATGTCTAGCATCTTTCGGACCACCATCAGACCCAGAATCTGAAGGGTTCAACACAGAGATCCACACATACACAAGCCTCATTTTACCTCCTATTAACATTCATCTCACATCCGAGTCATGGTCTGAACATGATTTAAGTTGATGGCATTTGTAAATTATATTAAAACATAGCACGGATAAACATAGTAAATCAGATCACTGCCACTCTCAACATTTACACTCTTTTAAATTTACATTAAACCTCTGTCATGTTTTTTTACATTCACTGACATCCAAAAAATCTATTTTGATATGGATTGAAAATGCTAGTTGTATCTGTACAGGAAAGATTATTTCAGTTTCTGTTGTTTCTATGCACGGACTGGATATGCATTGTTTCAGCAACAGCACGTGTCGGCCCACCTCTGGAGCATCTTCAAAGCATCCTGGATGCTTGGATAAAACATTGATTTCATGGGTTTTGCTACCAAATGAAATACAATGATCTAATCTTAGAGGATGCATTTTAAAACCTTGGGCTAAAAGCAAAACAACTGCCTCTCTTCCGCCACAACAACACAGGCTTCATCAAAAGCTGTGATGTTGCAATTGTGAGCATTTCATCACATACCATAACGGGGAAGATGATGGCCAAGAAGGTGGATTTGAGGGTCCAGAGCACAGCCAGACATGCAATCTGGACCAGTGTGAACAGGTGTACCTTCCTCAGAGGAACATGACGGAGGTAGGCGTAGTCGGGCTGGTGCTTGGACGGCATCATGTACAACTTAATCCGGTCCCAGAACTGTGGAGGACAATGAGACAAAGGGGCAAATGGAAGAGAAGAGCAAAATGTCTGAATAGCACAGGATTACTAACATGCAGATCTCTATGAATGATAAATCCCAGAGTATTTAGGGGGATGTGTATGCGTCACAGCTCAGCTTGCCTGTGCACTGAGTTGGAGGAAAGTTACTAAGGAGCACCTGCTTTAGCACCAACTCACTGAGCCCCAAGTTATAGGTTTTCAGACTCATTTAGACGAGATGAGTGAATCAAAATGCATCTGTAAAGATGTTATTCTATACACCTGGCCTTTAGAAGCAGGCACTGACACATTCAGTACAGCCACCCACAGGTACAGTTTATGTATTCAGCCCAGGATTCAACATCTCTTGTTTCTGCCTTCCATGTAATATGCACTTTTACAAAATTTGGGAGCTTAAAGCAAATTTTCCATTCTATTTCCCATGTGATTCTGTTGTCTCTTCTATCTGTAAAGACACTATGGATTATGCCTGCTTGTTTGTTTACTTGGCAGCTTCCCCGCCTGCTGTCACTAATGCAATAAGTGAGATGTCCAGCCACAATAACTCAATTTATCATGACAAACAACATCAAACGCTGGCACACGGCATACCTGGATTCCACTGAGGGAAGCTACGCCCATGTAGAGGAAGACACCATACAGCACGGGCATGGGGATGAACTACAACCAGCAGGAAGGCCAGAAAACATGTTATTACAGTCACATATCAGAGTTCGCAACATTATAACGTTTAAGTTCTTAGATTGCTGACACAGTAGGCAATGAAGTATGGAGTCCTAATGTGCTCAATATCAAATAAATTAACAATATGGACAAAAATCATCCAATTAATACATTTTAAAACATATATAAATGAACCAATGAATTGTGAAGCATTAGTGTGCAATAGTGCATTTCTTTCATATAATTCATTCATTCAATATTAGAATTGTTTCATTTCCAAATGTTATTTTTCAAGTCAGTTTTTATGTCATATTGGCATTTTTCCTAATAAAACTAATTTCACGTTGATTTTCATTTTCATGATGTCACTTCTCAGTGTCAATTTGCCAATCCCATGTCCCTATTAAGATAGCAACCTCAACAAATGCTAATTAAGCCAGTTAGCTTGAGCAACAAAACTGCCAATTTTCATTTTATTAATTTTATTTAGAAAACAAATAGTTGTTCCTTTATTTATATATTTTATTGTTTTATATGATCTCATAGTCAATTTTGAACACTTTGGGGTTCCGTAGTTTAATAAACTGTATAAGCTGATTCGTGGGATGGACATTCCTTTTGGTACATTGGTCAGAATGCATTTGACAGGACCCCAGTATAAGTTCAACTTGACCATTAGTAAGAAAACTAATTTGAACAAAATCTGTTATATTGTTGGGAAAGCATTTGTTCAGGTCTTACTGTAATTCTGACATTTTTAAGCATGAGTAAGTAACCTGAATTTAGATGGCTTTGTTCTCTAATACAACCATGGCAAACATCACACAGAATAAAGCCGTGAATTGTTCATGCTGGACAAAAGAAACAGAATTCACTTGAACACTTGAATTATCCCCGTACACTTCATACCTTAAGTATTGGAGCGAGGAAGATGGAGACTCCGGTGAGGGCAAACACCAAAATGCCTGTCATTCTTTGTTCTCTGTATAATGGACATTGTTGAAATATACACAAGAAACTGTCAAGTCAATTTCACAAGGCTTCTCTCTATTTCAACTACAAAGGACTTAGCCATGTGTGCCTCTTATAGTGTAATATTGCCAGTGGTAGCCCGAAGGGATTATGATAAAGTTTTCTTTGTATTTCTGTCTTTTTTATCTTATTATTAACCAACCTGACCCCGAGGAACTGAGGCTGCTCTCCGGGAGCGCTTGACTCACTCTCCATCTTCAAAGAGTCGATGTGGGCAATGGAGATGACGGTGGCAGCGACGTACCAGGGCAGGCCCATGAAGGAGCAGGCGGCCATCAGGACGCCCACCCAGAACAGATCCAGGTGGTAGCCACAGCCTTTCTGCCAGGGAAATTTGTTTAGATGTGTTGTTTAAATGTTACTCTGGCAGCGATGTTTTTTTTTCCTTCAGAAATACATTTATTGATGACTGGATTCAACCAAACAGAAGTACAATATATCAGAGGTGGCAACATTCAATAATACCATTTTAAAATAATTATGAACAATCTGTGTCATCAATAAATATGCCCTACGTAACTACATTTTACTCAAGCACTGTACCTTAGTACAAATTTGAGGTACTTGTACTTTACTTGAGTCTGTTCTTTTTAAACCACTTTATACTTCTACTTTGTTACAATTCAGAGAGAAATATTGTACTTTTACTCCACTTCATTAACCTGACAGCTTTAGTTACTAGTTACTTTACACAATATTTTTGACACACAAGACACATGCAGTTTATAAAATATGATGTTTTATTATAAATTAAACTACTCAACAATATAGAGGCCTACAAGTCCAGCTGAAATAAGTATCTGATTAAACACTTACTTAATTTAACGTTAATTGACAGAACTTTTGTATCGTTTCCAGTTTCTAAATGTGAGGATTTTTCTGCATTGAGTACTTTCACTTTTAATACTTTACGTACATGTTACTGATGATACTTACATATTTTTATTTAAGTAACATTTTCAATGCAGGACCTTTACTGTAACAGAGTGTTTTTACGGTGTGGTATTAGTTCTTTTACTTAAGTAAAGGATCTGAATACTTCCATCACCATTGGCCCTACCTTGAGTTTGTTCTCCTTGCGGTTAACAATGACGGCACTGATTTGCTGGTCCATGAAAATGAGGATAGTGACGAGGAGGGCAGGGACAGCGCTGGCCAGGTAAATCCACCACGGGTTCTTACCAAATGGCATCACCAGCCAGCCACGATCCGGCCGAGTTGGCTAGTGGGAGATAAGAGGCCACTTTATTTCCACAACCGAGCAGTCCAATTCCACTGAAGTACTTGAACATTTTAGACAAAAATCTGTATCTATAACAGAATCGTTAAACATTTTGGGACAGACACTTTATTACTTTCTTGCAGAGAACTAGATGAGAAGATGGGAAGTTACTGCTCCCTAACAAGACAATTGTGCAGCAATAAGCCCTTCTTAAAACTACAGGGTTAACACTTCTAAGTAGACTTTTTTTTTAAATTTTGTACCTTTGGAAGGAGCCTGGAAAGATGTTTTACCTGTTTCCTGTGTTCCTGTGCGATCCTAAGATAAGCTAAGTGTCTCCTGGCTCAATCTTCATATTTAATGGGTAGACATAAGAGTGGTATTAATATTCTTATCCAATTCTCAGAAAAGAGAATTTCCCAAAATGTAAAGCTGTTTCTTTATAGCATGTCATCTAGTCTGGGAAAGCATTGGTTTGTTAACCCAAAACAATGAATGACTGGGATTTGCTTTAGATTGCAATTTCAAAAAAATGTAATTTTATTAAAAGCTAATTTAATCTTAATTTGAAAAGAGCTTAAAAAAGAACTTGCTGTACCTTAAATTCTGTTGGGACGATTAATTTGGGAGTTTTGAGTCCCATCAACATATCAAGCCCCCACAAACGTCATGATGGACATGAAGATAGAGAAGTCACTGATGAGTTTTCTCAACTGGTGTCACAGACAGAGGGAAACATAAATGAGAAAAAAAAAACATTTATTTGCAAAACTGAAATCAGAGACAAGATCTGATACAACTTATATATATTTTAAAAAGATGAGCCGGTACAGGCTTCACTCCAGTCATTGTGTTTGAAAAAAAAAAAGATGGGAACAGCTTTGTTTATCTGTTTGACTATTCACTTCCTGTTATATATCAGACACAGAACAGATGTCAGCAGCAGTGACATGTTGGGCCTGAGGGTATTGTACCAACATGGCTCTACAATCAAAAACAGGTCACTGTGCTGCTTAAAAGTACATTCATTTACGAAAGGGACATTCAGTGGGCCATCTGTCTGAAAAAGTGTCACATGATTAGTCTAAAGTCTAAAAATGAGCTTGGTACACATTTTGTATACATAGTATCTCCAACTAAAACGTGAAAAGTCATTTTAAAACCCTTAAAAACACTTTTGGAAACATACTTCAAAATTTTGGCACATGTTGCACTGTTGTTTTCATTGTTGTGTACGCCTGGTACATCAGTACTCATTATGTGTTCACTGTCTGCATTTAAATTAACTTTAAGGTACCCTGCGTTTTTGGCAACTAGAGGGGCTGTTGAGATATGTTTTTAGAAAAGTGCTCCTGTTTAGTTTGTCAGTCTGTAAGTCCATGTGTCCGGCTTTGTGGAACAATAACAAAGAAGTCACCCGCGGCACGCTAATGTATGGAAGTAAACATGGAGAAGGCCACTGTGTACTATCATTCAACATACTTTCGTGGGAATACACCACGGCTGACCCTTGAATGTGACATGGTCAATATTAATACACTGTATCTAAGCAATCCAAGCAAACACAATAAAGTTTGAAAAAAAACAAAGCCAAAAAAAACTAAGCTCCAGCTTTGTGCAGCTGCGGCCTCGGAGCTCAGGGCCACGTTCAGCCCCGACAAAATGCACCAACGTGGTTTTTAAAAGTGAAACAGGAGTGCGTTGAACCCCCGTAAACCACAGGTTTACAGACAGATCTCTGCTGATTGGGTATCACCTGTGACACAGCCAATGGACAAAAAAGACAAGACTAAAATGTAATAAACTATTTTTGCTACCTTACACCTTGTCTTCCCCTGCCTCTCTCTCAAACACAGACACTGTACTTGGTCCAGTTTGAGTATTCGATTTTGGATTTTTAATATTACCTAATATTCTCTTTATTCCAGTTATTTCCTTGACCTCCTAGCAAAACAGTTTCTAGCAACTAACTTCATGTTAAATCATGTAATCTTTATTTCTGACAGTAAAGCACAGCTCTAATGGCACGTCATTGGCAGCTGGAGGAATTGTTTCTCATATTTTCAGGTCCCTTTGTATCACTACTGACACTGCTAGATGGGTTATGTTTTTGTCTGCTGACTTCTGACAGCAGGGCTGGAACCTCTGAGGTTTATTTTTTACTATTTGGAAACTTGTTTAAATAAAACTTGCCCACAAAATGGAGCAGAACAGATACCTTAATAAAAGCGATTTGGGGCATTAATGATCCTTGAAATGAGCAACATACTACAAGTTTGTGTAGTCAAGAGTTTAGTGAGTCCAACTTGGAACACTCAAGTGGGATTTAGGAAAAAACTTGAATACGGCCACAGAGAAGTATGATTATTTTGACTTAGGATAAGAATACAAAAAGGTTCTCGTGATTAGCCCCAATTAGTTTTGGTGAGAAACGCTAAATGTAGGCATAACATTTGTTTGTTAACACAAAGGCTCTTTAGGGAACCTTTGAATTTAACTGATTCCAATTATCCCTCAACATATTTTGTAACTTTATTGTTGTTGATTAAATAAGATACACAGATAGATTGACAGATAGTTTTGTCACCTTAGTGGGGAAATAGCGGCTGAACTTGAACTTCTTGAGGGTTACAGTCATGGAATAGGTGCCGAAGAAGAGGATGAAGGACATGAGGGCCAGATCAGGGACAAACTTGCAGGACTTTCCCACCAGAGAGCCTCCGTACTTCAGACACTCCTTTTTGCTCAGCTGGCTCCAGTCCAGGCCTGTGACATTTAACTGGGATGGTGGGTGCCAGTGTTGGGGAGACAGGAGAGGATGAAGAAGAGTGAAATATTTTGACACATACTGTACCCTTTTCCCAACAACATTTGCGTCTATGAGCATTTTTTAAGGGTAAACCTGCTAAAAATAGCCCATAGTCTACTCTCCCAATGCCAAAAGACATGTGTGCATATCTGTTCGATATCATAAACGCGCCAGAAAGGGTTCACCTTTCCTGCTACAGCTTTCCAACACAGTGCACAAAACTGCAAACTCTCCTGTACATTCACTTGGTATCTTCGCTAATTAACTTAAACTCTCCTCGGCTCAGGCCGATCGCTCTGCATTCAACATCACGCTTTCACCCGAACCGCTACACACTCCCCAGACACCGCCACACAAACACACACTAAGCACTGGCTCTGCTATTCTCCAAAAGAGATACGCTACTCGTGTTTCTATGTTTCCATCACTGCCAATCAGAGCTGGATCTGATAAATACCGTGCCTACTGCAGAGTCATTTGTCCTGGGAGAGAGTATGCCCATTGAAACTTTTCCCACTGCAGACAAAAAGCCAGATGTTAGTGGGTGTTAGTGGGGTTTTTTGGCCAGTGGGAAAGGGGTAATAGAGGAAAATGTAAACAGAGACAAAGTGGCATCACAGATGTGAAGTTATAATCCAGAGTCAGAGAGGATGATGGGATAGATAGAAACAAAGGAGAGGAAGAGGAGAGCAAAGCGAGAGCGGCGTTCATACCTGGGTTGGCTGTAAACAAAACATTTTGTTGTTTTCTAACAATGCTGTCAATTGGGCTTTAAACACCCCTGTAGTTCATTCGACGAAATGTTTCTGTCCCTTTCATAAAACATTCAGCTTGAAATACAATGCACTAAAATACACAAAAAATGAAAAAGAAAAAAAAAATGGAATGAAACCAAGCACTTACCCCAGAGACACTAGAGCTGTTATCTGGCATTGGAACTAAATCATTGAAGATTATTGCAGTCACTGTTGATGAATGGGAGAGACACGGGCAGAGACAGGGGGTAATGAAACAGAAAAAGAAGAGGGGGGGGGAACATGATGAGAATACAGCAGTTGGACATTGAAGAGAGCACTCCGAGGCCTAAACAGACAAACAAAGAGATACTTACTTGCAAGAAACAGCAGCCAAATTGTTTGTGCATGGCGAAAACATACAAGAGACAAATCAGTTACAGAAATCAATGTCAACTGTAAATCACTGTTAATTTCAAAAATAGTTAACAGGTTAGTGAAGGAACTGAGATGTCTTAATTATTTTCAGAAGAATAGTGGAAGTTGGTAGTGGTAATCATCTTAGATAGTAACAGCCCAACTGATACAGGTTACAGATATTTCATGTACTTGAGATATTGGACTGACAGTGATATATACAATACACAATTTATCTTTTACATACAGTTACCACAGATAAAAGCAAAAACTCAATTAGAAACAACTAACTACACATTTTACGTTAATCTGACACGACTTAACCTTACATATTGGTTGCCTAAAACGGCTGTAAGACACACCTGTTTGAGATATGGGCTGATCAAAGTTACCTTGTTATTCGACACTAAAGTTGCAAGCAGGAATCATTTTTACAGCTCAATAACAACATCCCAAGCTACAACATTAGCTGCTGACAAACAATGTATTGAAAAGCTACATCATGATGGAGTCATATCCACAGGACAAGCGATGAGCAAACATGGGTGATCATGAAAAGATGTTTGAGATTTTGTAATTTCTTGCATTAAAAGGTTTGCCATTCTGCTTCTCAGATGTTGAAGCGTTCACCAATAGGGACAGTTTTGTTGTGCTCACTGTGATGGAGTTCAAATGTTTCTGCAAGTTGATATTGAATGAGCAAAAACCGTTGGCAGGAAATGATTTCATTAACTTATGGTATGTTCTGGAAAATGGCAGTGTATATGTAATTAGTCCCTAATTATCAGCAGAATTTGATTTGGAAAATAAGGTTACCACCCTTCATTAATGACAACTGGACTCTTCTCAGTTCAAGCTCTACATTGTTACTTAGGCTAATAAGATCAATGTTCTTCACAATAACGGTTTGATAAACTGAATACAGGTGGTTTTAGTCTCCTCTACAATCTGCCTGTGTCATCAGGCTGCTGAGCCCAAAAGAGCCACTCTTAGTCACAGATAACCCCCCCTGCATATCCCTGAGTCAAGGGTTGAACTCACTCAGGTTTGGAGCGAGGCATTCGCACTTGTAAGTGGTGACGTAATCAGGCTTAAAGTCAGTGTTGATGGGGTAATACTTGAAGGAGCCCACCATCTTCTTGATGGCATCAGAGATGAAGATGAAGGAGATGAGGCTGGAGAAGCCCTCCTCAGTGAAGCGTGTCATGTATTTAATGATGTAACTGGCATCTGTAGCTACCAGGAGGAAACACTGCAGGCAGGAGTGCATGCCGATCCACAAACGCAGCTCCATGTAATCTATGCCGTTGTTTCTTTTGGAAGTGAGGAGTAAGAGAAGCATGGTGATACACCGATGTAGGGAATTTATGAATTCACCCAAAACAAACACATCTAATAGCGCTCTTCTGCGCCATATATTATCTTGGTAAAAAAGATTTCACAAATGCAGTAACTAACTCTTACTAGTTTGACCGTTGGCCTATTGAAATGCTCATGGGGTTAGTATTTAGAAATTAAAATGGCCAAATTACATTATACAGTCACTTAGTTAGCAGCATATATAAGAGTTTTGTTACACTTGACTTAATAATTGCTGGTAGAAATATCTTATCTGTACATGTCAAAGATTATTCTTTTAATTGTCTTAAAATCAAAGATCAGAATCCTCTTGTAGCCAGACAATTAAAGAAAAGATTAATTTAAATTGAAGCCTAAAGGGAATAAAAGCTAGACAAAACAGTGTATAGACTTTGATACCCGTCTGTGTTGTGGTTTTCTATCTAATGAGATTATCAAATAATCCTCTAAATGACATTAAAGAGGGTGTCTACAGTACTCATTATTTCCAACACTATTGTTTGTCTCTAAAGAAGCTCACTTGCTGAATTCAAACAGGAGCTTCTCAAAGATGAGGATGGGTCCAGTGGAGCTGAGGATGATGAGGGGCTGACCGCTGAAGAGACAGAAGACTGAGCCAGCCAGAGCTGTACCCAGGAAACTCTCCATCACACCCTGGTAGAGAGTGAGAGGGGGAGACAAACAAATTTGGTGTAATATACAGTATATATATTCATATATACAGTGGGTACGGAAAGTATTCAGACCCCTTTAAATTTTTCACTCTTTGTTTCATTGCAGCCTTTTTCCAAAAATCAAAAAAGTTCATTTTATTTCTCAGTAATGTACACTCAGCAACCCATCTTGACAGAAAAAAACAGAAATTTAGAAATTTTTGCATATTTATTAAAAAACAAAAACTGAAATATCACATGGTCATATGTATTCAGACCCTTTGCCGTGACCCCTCATATGTAACTCAGGTGCTGTCTATTTCTTCTGATCATCCTTGAGATGGTTCTACACCTTCATTGGAGTCCAGCTGTGTTTGATTATACTGATTGGACTTGATTAGGAAAGCCACACACCTGTCTATATAAGACCTTACAGCTCACAGTGCATGTCAGAGCAAATGACAATCATGAGGTCAAGGAACTGCCTGAAGAGCTCAGAGACAGAATTGTGGCAAGGCACAGATCTGGTCAAGGTTACAAAAAATGTCTGCTGCACTTAAGGTTCCTAAGAGCACAGTGGCCTCCATAATCCTCAAATGGAAGACGTTGGGGACGACCAGAACCCTTCCTAGAGCTGGCCGTCCGGCCAAACTGAGCTATCGGGGGAGAAGAGCCTTGGTGAGAGAGGCAAAGAAGAACCCAATGGTCACTGTGGCTAAGCTCCAGAGATGCAGTCGGGAGATGGGAGAAAGTTGTAGTAAGTCAACCATCACTGCAGCAATCCACCAGTCGGGGGCTTTATGGCAGAGTGGCCCAAGGAAGCCCTCTCCTCAGTGCAAGACACATGAAAGCCCGCATGGAGTTTGCTAAAAAACACCTGAAGGACTCCAAGATGGTGATAAATAAAATCCTCTGGTCTGATGAGACCAAGATAGAACTTTTGGCCTTAATTCTAAGCGGTATGTGTGGAGAAAACCAGGCACTGCTCATCACCTGTCCAATACAGTCTCAACAGTGAAGCATGGTGGTGGCAGCATCATGCTGTGGGGGTTTTTCAGCTGCAGGGACAGGACGACTGGTTGCAATCGAGGGAAAGATGAATGCGGCCAAGTACAGGGATATCCTGGATCTTAAAACCTTTTCCAGAGTGCTCTGGACCTCAGACTGGGCCGAAGGTTTACCTTCCAACAAGAAAATGACCCTAAGCACACCGCTAAAATAACGAAGGAGTGGCTTCACAACAACTCTGTGGCTGTTCTTGAATGGCCCAGCCAGAGCCCTGACTTAAACCCAATTGAGCATCTCTGGAGAGACCTGAAAATGACTGTCCACCAACGTTTACCATCCAACCTGACAGAACTGGAGAGGATCTGCAAGGAGGAATGGCAGAGGATACCCAAATCCAGATGTGAGAAACTTGTTGCATCTTTCCCAAAACGACTCATGGCTGTATTAGATCAAAAGGGTGCTTCTACTAAATACTGAACAAAGGGTCTGAATACTTATGACCATGTGATATTTCAGTTTTTGTTTTTTAATAAATATGCAAAAATTTCTAAATTTCTGTTTTTTTCTGTCAAGATGGGTTGCTGAGTGTACATTACTGAGAAATAAAATGAACTTTTGATTTTTGGAAAAAGGCTGCAATGAAACAAAGAGTGAAAATTTAAAGGGGTCTGAATACTTTCCGTACCCACTGTATATGGAATATATATATATATATATATATATATATATATATATATATATATATATATATATATACTGTACATATGCTGTATATATACTGTATTTGTTGTGGTATTGAAGAAGTCATTAAATCAAACTTTAGATGACAATAAAGATGTAACAATAAAACAAAGAAGACGTGTGTGTGTGTGTGTGTGTGTGTGTGTGTGTGTGTGTGTGTGTGTGTATGTGTTGGTGGGTGTGTGGTGGAACTGGCTTCTGTATTAAACAATATGTTGTATTTAAACTTGACAGGGAGGGGAGTGAATGCCAATTAAAGCACTTAACTGAAATGATTCCTGATCTGATGCAAAATCACAATGAACTAAACATACTTGGACCTCACAGTGCAGTAGAGCCTGAGACTTATTTATGCAGCCAGATACTATCTGGCAAGCAGAAGTTCATATTAGAGGCAGTGACATCACCGTTTTATGAAATGAATGAAGTTTTTTGCTCAGTTGTTCCTATATGAAAACCCATTCAGATGACTGACATGCTGCAGCACAAACATAATTAAAAACAGGAAAACAGTGTCCTTTGTATGACAAACTAGCAGTGCATAGGTAATCTAACTTGATAAATATGACACACAAATTACACTTGAACATCCTGAGCTGCCATCATCTGATTTTAATCTATGGTTGCTACTTGCCTGTGTGCTACAGCAATAATCTAGGGATGCTTTGGCTAGGGCTGGGTACTGAATTCAATACTTTTTAGGCAACAAATGAATTGCCTCTAAATGATCAAGTATCACAAGATGCCTCACCATTCAATACCAAATTTCAATACTTAAGGAGTAAATCTCATTAGAGTCACGGAGCCAATAAGCATACTGCATGCTTCTACCAAGATCTACTCATGTTTGTGATTGGCTGTTGGCTTACACGTCACAGAGGCAGAAATGGAAAACTCCACATTACACAGGAGCTAAAAAAAGAAAGAAAAAGGATTTGTGCCATAATGTGTGATGTTGTAATTTTTTTTATACAATTGGTATCGGAAAAAAGTAATGTTTAGGAACCGGTATTGAAGTCACGGTATTGGTACTGGTACCGGTACAGACAATATGGTATGAGCCATTGAGGTAGAGATGGAGTGACCCTGCCCAGAGAAAGCCCAGGGCCCCTGTCTGGAGCCAGGGCTTGTCAGCGAGCGCATGGTGGCCGGGTTTACAACAGAGCCCGGCTGGGCACAGCCAGAAAAAGCTACATGGCACCCCTCTCTCCATCCCATGGGCCCACCACCTGTGGGAGGAACCGTTAGGGTCAGGTAAGCTGCCACATGGGTGGCGGTGAAGGTCAGGGGCCTCGACGGACTAGACCCGGGCGGCAGAGGCTGGCTATGGGGACGTGGACTGTCACTTCTCTGTGGGGGAAGGAGCCAGAACTTGTGCGGGAGGTGGAGTGCTACCAGTTAGATCTGGTGGGGCTTACCTCTACGCACAGTCTTGGTTCTGGAACCACACTACTGGATAGGGGTTCTTCTCCGGAGTTGTCCAGGGTGTGAGGCGCTGGGCGGTGGTGTGGGAAACCACAAGCCCCCGACTGAGCGCTGCTGCGTTGGAGTTTACCCCGTGGCCGCGAGGGTCGCAAAACCTACGCCTGCGGGTGGTGGTGGTGGGGAACTCTGACTGTTGTTTGTGCATATGCACCAAACAAGACTTTGGAGTATTCGGCCTTCTTGAGACCTTGAATGAAGTCCTGTATAAGGCTCCAGTGGGGGACTCCATAGTTCTGCTGGGGACTTCAACACGTGGGCAATGAAAGAGATACTTGGAGAGGGGTGATTGGGAGGAACAGCCTCCTTGATCTAAACCAGAGTGGTTGACTGTTGTTGGATTTCTGTGCTAGTCATGGATTGTCTATAACAAACACCATGTTTGAACATAGGGATGCTCATAAGTGTACTTGGTTTATAACCATTTAATCTAATCTGAGGCCGTATGTTTTGGACACTAAGGTGAAGAGAGGGGCGGAGATGTCAACTGATCACCATCTGGTGGTGAGTTGGGTCAGGGGTGGGGGACGACTTTGGACAGACCTGATAAGCCCAAACGGGTAGTGTGGGTAAATTGGGAACGTCTAGAGGAAGCCCCTGTCCAACAAACTTTCAACTCACACCTTCGGCAGAGCTTTTCGCGGCATCCCTCATTGCTTTTTTTTTGGCGGATGATGTGGTCCTGATGGCATCATTGGCCTGTGACCTTCAGCACTCACTGGATCGGGTTCGCAGCCAAGTGTAAACTGACTGGGGATGAGAATCAGCACCTCTAAATCTGAAGCAATGTTTTTCAGCAGGAAACCGATGAAGTGCCTTCTTCAGGTAGGGAATGGGTCCCTTACCCCAAGTGAAGGAGTTGAAATACCTCGAGGTCTTGTTTGGTCTAGGTGATAAACTAATTTTACATAAATTTACTAAAATAAATTCACTTCTGTTCTGTTTCCTAAGTTTGGCACTCTCACTCTGTTTTACCTGGTAGTTATCCGTAGCGTCCCCTAGTAAACCACCGAAGGTAATGGCGTTGGTGATGCAGCCCAAATAGATGAATAGCACCGCGGAGATGGACTGAATGTGGAAACCCTCATAGATATCACTAGGCAGCCATGGTAATTTTCGCTTTATGTCCAGGTACAGACCACCACAGAAGCTATTGCACGCAGACACAAACAGAGGTTAGGATAATTACAACAACAACAAAACATCACTGCATTAGATCAGGATAAAATAAAATTTTGCATTACATTTCCGGCTGTTAAACAAAACAAGGTGAAACATTTGGTTCTGTCGTTTAGGCACAGGTCAAACTGGCAGACTAACACTGCTAATTTGACGGAAAGTTAATCCTTGTATTCTCAGCTAGGCGGAGCGTCTTTTAGGGAGTTTAATTTGTACCCAAATAGTTTTCCCGCTTTGCCAAAGGTTAATTAAGTTATATTCAAATTTTATTTACATATGCCAGAGGCAGTTTAAGTTTGATCCAAACCTCTTAGCAGTTTGCCATGTGGCCTGGACTACTCACCGTCCAGTGAATGCCAGCTCCTCTCCAAGCTCATGCTGCACTGGCATCTCCTCGTCCTCAGACACACCCCCTCCTCCTCCAGCAGTCCGTTCATCTGGCCCAGCTCATTTAAGGAAAACACTGACTTCCTGCGGAAAGGAGGAAGGCATGGCAAAGATGGGAGTAAATTTGGGTGGTATCAATTAATTAATTTACGTTTCTTAAATGATGACTCCATGATGTTATAAGTGCTGTTTCAGAGGCTTTTACCCTTAGAAAATCAATTAAAAACATTTTATTTCTATGCTTTTGCCCATGCAAGCTTGGGTCTGCTTTGGTTGCTGACATGGAGACGTTATTTCACCTTGCATGAAGCCCTAATCTCAGGGTATGAATCAGGAAACTTAGCTGACGCCGTCTAAATCTTTGACAAAACAAGATGACTTTAGTGAAGTTTTATCTTCATACAATTGTTCTAGGCGTATTGCTCATTGTGCCACAGACAAAGAAGCTGAGATCTTAATGTGCATTACTGAGTTTGACAGTAATCTCCAACCTTTATCAGCTGAGGTGACTTTCTTGGGCGGCTCAATGCGGATTTTGGGATCCCATTCTCCAGGCGGCAGCACAATCACCTCATCCAAAAACTCATCTATGCCTCGATGAGGTCCTCACATGATCTCTGGCCTTTGTAGGCTACATCACTGAAGAGCTGGGAGATGAAGAGAGGTGAAGGCAGAGTATTTTACCATTTCATTTGACTTACTGTATAACATGGTGATAGTGATCAGCATCTACTGCTCTAATAACTTGGATTTAACTGTTTCAACGTCTATAATGGCCTCTGGAGACTTGTTCAACATAAATTGTGGATGCTATATCAACATTTTGACTTCAGTTGGATTACATTCAAAATAACAGCCAGTCAGTAACTAATCATGCCCTGAAAAAAACTCTGAGTCAAGTGAGAGCATAATCAAAAGGGTTGATTCTACTTGTCAATAATCCTGGGCATTTGTCCAGTTCTAGTTTTCTAAAAGGATACTGCACACTGAACAGCTCATAAGGATCGTAAACAAAAAACAAAAATGAACACAAACTAAATGTCAGAAGCTGCTTTAAAAAGTAAAAAGCAGCAGGTATCTGCAGCAAGAGGAAGACAGACATTTGTTCCCCCGAGAGTGGTATGTGGTACCTTTTATTGATTTTCTAACTCCCACACAAACATCTTCAATTTTTTGATTCTGGTCTGTAAAAACAATCACTGAATGTGTTATGCTCTACGTTGCCAAGTTTCTAGAGTAACTTGAATCCATCTTATAACTGTAACCTATATAAAATGTAAGGATGTATATGTTTACTTTATGTTAAATGATAAAGTGAAACTTAACAAAGCCATTTATGAGACTTTGAAAATATATACAGTATGTTTTAACAATTAAAGCCAGTGTTGCGATCTAAGAACAGGAATAAAACAAGTGAGCAGCATTTTGTCATTGGATAGATGAGGGGACGTTAATACACAGCCCTGTTAAGCTGTGAAGCTGTACTTGAACTAAACGCTATCATCAGCATGCTAACATAATCACAATGACAATGCTAACATGCTTGGCAGATATAATGTTTACCATGTTTTTAGCTTAGCGTGTTAGCATGCTTACATCCGCTAAATAGCACAAAGTACAGCTAAGGTTAAGGCTGATGGAAATGTCATTAGTTTTGGTACGGTGGTGCTGGCAAGAGGTGGAAGAGGGAAGATTATAACCATAACCCTAACTCCTATTAAAATGACAGATTATAATGGGGTAAACATAAGATTACTAACCACCAACCTTACTGTCAGTGTTTGATTGTGGCGGGTGAACATACTATTTCTGTGCACAACTATTATTTCTAGAATCTGCTATTTAAATACATTTTGTGCTAAGTGATAGAAGGCTATAACAACAAAAATTGCATTCAGGAGAGAGAGTAACACTCAGAAAACATAATGCCAGACACTTACATCATCCACCATTAGGGTTGCTATTGCTCGGCCAATCTCATTATACGACTTGGCCTTTCCTTGGGGTCCCAAAGAGAATAAAGAGGAATCTGTATGTTAAAGACACGTTTGGGGTTAAGTATGAGCTGGAATGACAGGTGTCTGTGAAAGGGCTTTGTTGAGTAAGGGTGGGAAGCGAAAGACTTTACCCAGTATCCTCACCTGGTGGGAACAGGGACCTCAGTGAGACCTCTAATGTTGTAGCCTGGGCCAGGCGGGACAAAGGCTACAAAGGGTTTGTTAAGGGAAATCCACTTCACCCACCAAGACGTTGGATGCCTCTGCATCTCTGGGGATTTTCTTCATGAATTTATTTTTTAAGCTACAGAAAGAAAAACAGAAAACACAGTAAGACATCTTCTGAAGAGTACACATTCTGTTTTTGCAGTACTTTGTAGCATTATTCTCTTCTCTTATATGTATTAAGATAATCTATTAATTGTTGTGTCATTGTGTTTTTTAGGCAAAAAAAAATAAGTAAAAACTATCCGATTCAACTTCTTAAATGTGAAGATGTAATGCTTTATTTGTCATATGTAATAATAAAGTGAATACAGTAGCTCTTCAAGAAAATAATTGGTGTTTCCCTAAGTGAGGCTCTCATTGTTCTTTGTGGAGGATCAACAAAGGGAAACTTCTGCAAAATGAATTGTTAGTTGCAGCCCTTTATTTGAGTCTGCAATTGCTGGATCTCTCTACAGGATCATTAAAACTTCTCATCATTTGTTAATAATAGTATCTCTCTAGATACATCTTGGAGGGGCGTGGATTAAGTTAGCAGACATTTGCAAGAAACAGCTATCAGAGAGGCAAAACAAATGCAAGCTGACAAGCAGGGACTAAAAGAGGGACGACAAGCTAATCTGAACTGTCTGATTGCATGGAAATGTGTGGCAGGGAAATTGAACGGCAGCACAATAACACTCAGTGATGGAGAGCCTTGCCAATAACCCACAGCTCAAATCTGTGGCTACATGTATGGGGGCCAGGCACGTGGACTGGACAACGAGATCCGTGCTTTTCCTGGGCCAGTTCAATATTGACACACACACACACACACACACACACACAGGGCTCATTCTCTTAGTTGGACTAACAAAAAAGTTCATAGCCCACATCACACACTCCTAAACAAATTATCATTCATTTATTTTTTTTGCACATTACTCAATGCTGTGAATGACACTTAATCCTGACCTGTCTGTTTTAAAGCCTGGTAGCTAATCCAAGCAACAACAGCACACTCTTGCATCAGTCCAAGCATGCGTCACCAGGTTTAAGCCACATTGTGCTGTACAAATGAGTGAGTTATGTGATTGCACGCTTCCTCTATCACTAGCTGTCACCTTCACAACAGCAATGAAATATTGATGACGCTTACACAGAGCTGGCTTTCGCAAGCATTGATTTAACATAACGCAACGCCTTACTGAGACATAAATTATTCTTTGCATTAATGGAAAGCAACAAAGTAGGAAATTAGTATACATCCCAGAGATAGCTACCATGCAGATAAATAAACATTTCACTATTAAAAGATAGGAACATAAATTTAATGACAAAGCTAAAAACCCTGCCAATATAAAACAAACTTACTTGAATGTTGATGTGGAAATGTTGATGTTTGAGGACGTAAATCAAGTTATCTTTTATTGCCTCAGTCAAAAAATCACTTTCTAATTTATAATATGTAATGCTTAAAGCGCCCATACTATTTTGTATTTATTTTTTTAAAGATTGTTTTTTTCCTTTTTATTTCAGAGTGACAGTGAATAGTCAGGAAAGGGGAGAGCAATGGGGATGACACGTAGCAAAGGGTCGCAGGTCATATTTGAAGTCGAGAGCCGTTGCAGACGCCTCAGCCTACATGCAGTGCACGTTGTTACTGGTGAGCTAGATGGTCGCCCCAAGCACCCATATTCTGCTCATTTTCAGGTTCATAAGGTTCATTGTATTCTGAGGTTGTACCAGAGTAGGTTTACATGGTTTCATTTTCAAAAACACCATATTTTTTGTTGTACTGCACATTGCTGCAGATCCTCTTTTCATCCTGTGTTTAGGTCTGTGTTTTAGCTACAGAGTGAGACTTCTCACGCCTATTTACATCTTTGTTTGAGTCGCACATGCTCAGTAGCTAGATAACTTTTTTCTCCAACTTTGGCCAGTACAAGGCAGGATAAGCTGGGATACTTCTTTTAAACGCGGGGCACTTGCAGAATACCTGCAAAACAGGGACATGGAAGTAGTTCTTTTGGAGATTATGGTGAACTAGTGTGTGTTGTAGCAATGTTTTGCTATTAAGAACAAGCTAGCATGCTCACCCGAGACTGAAAACAGGACACATTCAGAAACCGTATTTCACTCAAAACAGCATGGATTAGGGTTTTTTCCAAGTTTGTATGTGTGTGGAAGCACCAGAGACACAAAATAATCCTTTAAAAAGGGATTTTTTCAAAATATAAGAATAATAATATGGGCACTTTAAGGTTGTTCAGAAAATAGAAATTGTCACCTGGTCTGTGCTGGGAGTATCTGCAATATCATTCATACTCCTACTCTGGGCGTGACCTGGAGTGCAAAACATCAACAAAAACAATTATAACATCTTATTTACATGCAATATATTTTAGATCATCTATGACTTGTCATTGTTAACGGTAAAAAAGCTACAAAATACAGCTATACAATAACAATACACTTACAGTTAACATTTATGACAAAGAAAGAGCAAGGTAAAGACAAAAGGTAGAAACATGGCTTTGCTTCCCTTTTTCATCTTAACCACACAGGGCATGATATGTATAACAAAGCACGACTTAGCAGTAAGGGAGCAATGCCTTCAGATGGAAATTGAAAAAATCTATCAAAAAAGCAACATTAGTTAAATTGGTCCCTCTAATGCAGAGCACAAGCTGATGCACAAATCACCTGCTTAGTTTTAGGATGCTAGTTGAAGATGAGAAAGTTCGGGAAAATTCAGTTCAGTCCAATTATTACACTGATTTGTTGAGATTAAGATCCTGCCAATGAGTTGTTAATTCAAACAACTGTTTTTTTTACACCCAAAAGGAAGTGAATTTTGAGGTCTTACAAAATTGGGCTCTGTTTTTGGTTCACATTAACAGATGAATATGGCTGATGCTGACCTTTGAGCAAACAAGTATGTGGATTTGATTGTGGGCATTAAAATGCTTTTTTACCCCTGACTACAGTTAGTCAATATATCTATATGAATTTTAAATATATCTTACCAAATAGGATTACATAGTGAATGAGGCGTCACTGTGAAAAAGTCCACAGTCTCTGTGTCAAAGCTGCTGGGTGTCAATTAGTTTCTGAGTTCTGTGATTAAAGAGTTTTTTCTGCCCAACAAGAATCAGTATGATTTTTTTGGATATTTATTTAACAAATCAGTGTCTGCCATAAAATAAATCCCTGTTTTTTTTTTATCAAAAATCTAACCAAATACTGTTGTTTCTGGCCATAATGCACAGCCGACTTAAGCGACTTGTAAGTTGAAACCACAAACAGTGCACCCATAGACAGATACTCACGCAGACGACCATAGTTTGCAGACTGCTGTTTCAAATGGAGGTCCTCTGTGGAGCGGTTAAAGTTGGCCATTGACCCAGGACCAGCTCGGGACCCTACATTACGATCTGGCAAGGAAAGGGGAAACAGAAATAGACATAGAAATGTTTTTTTGCCAATTTATCTAGCAGTATGTGTCCTGCCCGGATGAAATGAGGAAATGCTACAGCACTAATTAACTCATCAAACATTAATACATCCCTTGTGGAGGATATGAGCCTTGTTGACTGCAGGAGTGTGTTCATTCATTTACTAAGTGAGGCAAATATATATGCATAATGATTTTTTTCAGAGGCTGCTAAATTATATGTTGGGCCAGAATAGACTGATCATTGATAAATAGAGAAATCGCTTTTATCCCAGGGACACAAAGTGTTATTTTATGTGATGGCATGTCATAATACATGCTGTCCAACATTGTATGTATATAAGTATTATTAATCATGGAAATAATGACTACCATAGTGCCATTTCTTTTAGATGAAGCTAGATGATCATTTCCATGACCTACAGATACTCACTGGTAGAAGAGCTGGACTTGCCGATGTCGGCTAGTGAGCGGTGGATTGGCTTCTTGGTCTGGTGTCGATGTTTCCTCAGCAGGACAAAACTGATCTTCTCTTTAAGCTCAGGAGATATCATGCCTTCCTCTATCTGTCTCTCGATGATGTCATCTGGAAAAAAGACATATTCATTTATAATTCACATGAGGAAATTTGGCATAAGGTTCCAATGTTTCCCAATTTGAAGCACTCACACATTGCATGACTGTAGTTTGTTACCATATTATACTTTACAGTCTATGTTCGACTATATAAACACATGACTTGGGTTGATGCCCAAGCTGTTGACCTCAGTTAAATTGAGTGTTGAGCTGTTGATAATACTAACATTTCAACACATTTTCACTCCGATTTTGTAAAATACGGACGCTTGGTCAGATGCCTTTTTTTGTTGTTTTTGTTGTAACACATGCTTGGTCCTCTCCTTTAGCGGCATATAACACAAGCTTGGTCGTCTCCTTTAGCGTCATATAACATGCGCTTTGGTCGCTCCTTTAGCTTCATATAACACGCTTTTGGTCGTCTCCTTTAGCATCATATAATACATGCTTGGTTGGGACTATTGGCATCCCTTTTGACACTGTTAGGTTAAGGAAAGGTTCCGTGACTCGTGGTAACAGGACGGTTGAGTTTAGCATACAAATATGACGTGCAGTGTTCCCCAAGGCTCCATCCTGGGGCCTCTTCTGTTTAATATCTACATGCTTCCACTGGCTCAGATTATGGAAAACAACAAAATAAGTTACCCTAGTTATGTGAATGACAAATTTACATAACCTTATCGCCAGAGGACTATAGTCCAATACAAAAACTGATTAAGTGCATTGAACAAATTAACGACTGGATATGCCAGAACTTTCTTAGATTAAATGAAGGAAAACTGAGGTGGTTGTTTTTGGAGCAAAAGAGCAACAATTAAAAAGTAAGTGCTCAGCTTCAAACAACAATGTTAAAAACAACAGACAAAGCCAGAAATCTTTTGTGTAGTCATGGACTCTGACCTGAATTTTAACAGCCGCATTAAGACAATTACAAATTCAGCCTATTATCACCTTAAGATCAAGGGTTAAAGGACTTACAGTGGGTACGGAAAGTATTCAGACCCCTTTAAATTTTTCACTCTTTGTTTCATTGCAGCCTTTTACAAAAATCAAAAAAGTTCATTTTATTTCTCAGTAATGTACACTCAGCAATCCATCTTGACAGAAAAAACAGAAATTTAGAAATTTTTGCATATTTATTAAAAAACAAAACTGAAATATCACATGGTCATAAGTATTCAGACCCTTTGTTCAGTATTTAGTAGAAGCACCCTTTGATCTAATACAGCCATGAGTCGTTTTGGGAAAGATGCAACAAGTTTCTCACATCTGGATTTGGGTATCCTCTGCCATTCCTCCTTGCAGATCCTCTCCAGTTCTGTCAGGTTGGATGGTAAACGTTGTGGACAGTCATTTTCAGGTCTCTCCAGAGATGCTCAATTGGGTTTAAGTCAGGGCTCTGGCTGGGCCATTCAAGAACAGCCACAGAGTTGTTGTGAAGCCACTACCGTTATTTTAGCGGTGTGCTTAGGGTCATTGTCTTGTTGGAAGGTAAACCGGCCCAGTCTGAGGTCCAGAGCACTCTGAAAAGGTTTCGTCCAGGATATCCCTGTACTTGGCCGCATTCATCTTTCCCTCGATTGCAACCAGTCGTCCTGTCCCTGCAGCTGAAAAACACCCCCACAGCATGATGCTGCCACCACCATGCTTCACTGTTGAGACTGTATTGGACAGGTGATGAGCAGTGCCTGGTTTTCTCCACACATACCGCTTAGAATTAAGGCCAAAGTTCTATCTTGGTCTCATCAGACCAGAGGATTTTTATTTATCACCATCTTGGAGTCCTTCAGGTGTTTTTAAAACTCCATGCGGGCTTTTTCATGTGTCTTGCACTGAGGAGAGGCTTCCTTCCGCCGGGCCATTTGCCATAAAGCCCCGACTGGTGGATTGCTGCAGTGATGGTTGACTTAACAACTTTCTCCCATCTCCCGACTGCATCTCTGGAGCTTAGCCACAGTGACCATTGGGTTCTTCTTTGCCTCTCTCACCAAGGCTCTTCTCCCCGATAGCTCAGTTTGGCCGGACGGCCAGCTCTAGGAAGGGTTCTGGTGCGTCCCAAACGTCTTCCATTTGAGGATTATGGAGGCCACTGTGCTCTTAGGAACCTTAAGTGCAGCAGAAATTTTTTTTGTAACCTTGACCAGATCTGTGCCTTGCCTGAATTCTGTCTCTCTGAGCTCTTTTCAGGCAGTTCCTTTTGACCTTTCATGATTGTCATTTGCTTGACATGCACTGTGAGCTGTAAGGTCTTATATAGACAGGTGTGTGGCTTTCCTAATCAATTTCCAATGAAGGTGTAGAACCATCTCAAAGGATGATCAGAAGAAATAGACAGCACCTGAGTTACATATGAGGGTCACGGCAAAGGGTCTGAATATTTATGACCATGTGATATTTCAGTTTTGTTTTTGTATGACAAAAATTTTAAATTTCTGTTTTTTCTGTCAAGATGGGTTGCTGAGTGTACATTACTGAGAAATAAATGAACTTTTTGATTTTTTGCAATGAAACAAAGAGTGAAAAATTTAAAGGGGTCTGAATACTTTTCCGTACCCACTGTATGTCTCAGCAGGATTTGGAAAAACTTTGTCCATGCTTCAGTAGGATGGACTACTGTAACGGTGTCTTTACATAAAAAATCAACAGACAAAGTTGATTCAGAACGCTGCTGCTCGAGTCCTCACTAAAACCAAGAAAGTTAAACACATCACCCAGTTCTGAAGTCTTTACAGTGGTTTCCGGTGTCTCAAAAAGAATTAATTTAAAAATACTTGCTAGATTATAAATCACTAAATGGTTTAAGGCCAAAATACAGTTTCTAACATATCTGGAACAAACTCCCAGAAAATTGCAGGTCTGCTGCAACTCCTGTTTTTTAAATTACGGCTGAAACCTTTCTTTTGATGTTGCCTTTATTTAAAGGGATTGCTGGCCCTGAAACTGAAGTTGATTTTTTTGAAACTGTATGACAATTAGCAAGGGTAAGATTAAAATTAAAATGACTTGATTAGACAGTGATTTGACTGTTCTGATGAACATTTCTAAACAATTATGACAAAAGGGGAAATGTTTATCATTATTGTTGGCTGAAACAAATATTGAAGTGAACTGAGTAACCTGGTGCCTTTTGGGATGTTTTGTTAACAATTTGTGAGATTAGGTTGTGGCCCTGTGGGGGTATTTTTGAGAATTTTTCCAACTGGGTGTCATAGATTTTATGTTAAAATCTACAAGAAACAGTTGAGCAATTTTGCAACGCTTTGCTGTGATTAAACTAAGCCTTATAATGACAACTAAAAGGTAGTGGATGTAGGAAGTGTAGTGTAAAAAGAGAAGTATTTCCACTCTTGGTTGGGTAACCAGAGTACAAAGTCCCATGATTCCCGCGGGGCCCATGGTGGATAGACGAGATGGTAAAGACATGTGGTTCTTGCCTGTACAAAGCAACCTTATTGGTCAACAAAGTTTGTTTCCACAATATGGTCATTGCACTCCGATAACATGTTTGGGGCAGCGTGTTTATACACTGTCCCATACCAGTAGCCTAAAATCTGCTATTTTATCTGCTTTTATATGTTTAACTGTTTTAACTGTTTTAATGTTGCATTTATTTTACTGCAATGTAATCTCTTTACAATTTTAATCTTTTATGTAAAGCACTTTTGAATTCTGTTACTGAAAAATGTGCTATACAAATAAAGCTGCCTTGCTCTGTTCTTGCCTACACTGCCTTTAAGTTGAAATAAGCTCATTTGGTTAGCTAACAAGCCAGCTTTCTGCAAAGGAACCATGAAATGTTTATATGTATGCTAATGTTAGGTAATTTGTGTGCTAAAAGGGTTTGTCCCAAATTGGTCCCTTTAGTTTAGTAGCTAACATTAGTGAAAACAGTATAATGTCCTGACCTACAGACCATTTTTTTAAAGACCTGACTTGACGAGTTGCACAAACCAGCAACCATGCTGAGTCAATTTGACTGGGTCTCTAACTGTCTGGAACTATGAACAGCCTTTATACTTTTTATAGTATGGAGGTTGCTGTAGGGTAACGAGCTGACTAAGTTTCAGCTGCTGCTAACCTATGGGCTGAGCTGTATGGTACTTACTGTACCCTGGATGAGTCAATTATATTGAAGCGCTATATTGAAAGCAATCAACAATTAATTCTATGTCGCTTTATCTAAATGGCAAGGGAAGAACAAATCAAAGGATTACATTCTGTCCAGTTAAACATTTCTAAACATGTAGAGTTTCCTTCTCCATTTAGTCTAACAACTCCTCAGTGAGACTCAATAGCTACTGTAGGTACTAAACACACTAGAGCCCAACTTATGAATGGGAATCCTTAGTCTCTATTTCTTTCATATGCCTCTGGGTTGTTTACTCCCTAAGCACTGGGCACCATTTCCTCCCTTGTTATCTTGTCTTGTAATCCTCCTACTGGTACTTGGCACCATATTCATGTACTGACACACTCAAAATACCATAGTGGGATACACTCCAAAGTCAAGACCTCTGCTGCATTTGCCACTGATTGTACCACATCAATGCAGCAAAGTGGACAACCTTCAGCCAAAGTCTTTGAACCATAGCAGCAGTGTTCTGTCAGCCTACTACAACCTGAAACAGAAGCTACACAGTGTCTCAGACTCCTTATGTGTACTTTCTGGGTTAAAACGGCTGGAAGGAAGCAATAATCGAATGAAAAGCATGAGGTAGAAGAGTAACACATCTGGTTCACATCTCATGCCTTTGAAAAAGTTTTGTGGTAAAAGCCACTCTGGGGAGCTGTGTTAAAAACTTGATGTATACACCACACTAATCACTGGAACTATTTCTACAAAGTGCAGTCTTGCTTCCCCATATTCTCCAGTTGTATTAGATATTTCTTTTCCTCTATTCTGCAGTCACAAAATGTGTGCTTGCATAACGGCAAAGAAAGGTGCATGGCACCACACTGTAAGAACAGCATGTCAGCCATAGACTAGATCTGTCTTAAGGGGACACTCCAGCAGTGTAGTTTTGCAGCTCTATAGACTCGGGTGACATGTAAGCAGAAAAGGTAAAATCAATAAAGCAAAGGCTTTGATATCCTGACTTTTAATTCTTACAGATTTTACATTTCAACCATATCTTCAAACTCAACATGCCACAGGTTTCATGCTAAATGTGTAGCCTAAAGCCAAAGCTGAGGGGTCCCTTAATGACATCAAATTACATCATCAGAGTTATTTTCTCATTTTTGTCAGCCCATATAGAATAATGAGCAGTGATAAATATTCTTATTCTTATTCCTGTGTGATGTAATAGTGCATTAATGGTTTGTTTTGTATAATCTCATTTTGGTTGGTGTGTTCAAATAATTTCACTCAGTATAAAAATAAATTGATAAATAATTAGTGTTTATGATCTAATCATCACATCAAAAAATGTGTAATTTTGTTAATTTAGGTTGGCATGATATGCTGACGCATCCTTTCTATGAGCAGGGACAGTTGAGAGAAGAAGAGAACAGAGGAGATGAGAGCAAAGTGTATCTGTTATGATATTAACAATTTGATTCCAATTTTGATCTTTCCTTTCGATTCTGGTTCCTTTTTAAATTTTCGATTCTGATTCTTTTGAGACATGGAGTTGAAACAGGTCACATGCTTATAAATACAGAGTAGAGGAACATTTTATTTGGATTCAATAGATGATTACAGTTTTACTCGGCTTTTTCAATGTAAAAAAAAAAGCCACACAACATAAATAGACGCCTCAAAGTAATGTATATTACAAGAGTATTCATACTGGGTGAAATAACTTGAAATGGTGCAAATACAACCTAAATTCTGATTTCTGGGCTAAGTCCCCACTGTTTCAAGATCCTAACTAAGCCTGTGCTGTATACTGACTTACCTGTGCGGTTGATGTCTTGGAGACTTGCCTGCTTGAACTGTCCTTCCCTTCATATCCCGGTAGCGGCTGTGTCCATGGTGTCTGTTCCAAGAGAAATAGCCTGTCCCTGTCCATGTCTGCAGCCTCCCGACTTGAGCGCCTTCGCCTGCGTTTTGCGATATCCCCGAGGCACTGGGACACCTCAATGTAGATGGACTGAATGGTCTGGGGACAAATATGGATAGTTCCTGGGATGGTTAAACTAGACTTGCTGTATCCATTTCCAATGCAAACTGAAGTGACAAATATCGGTTCCTTTAGGATACCAAGTTACAAGAATGGCAAGAGAAAGACAAAAAATCTAAAAAATAAGTGTCTTTGGGCCGAATGTTTGATGAAAGGCCCCAAAATAGCCGACTGGTTGAAAAAAATTGTTTAATGAGTGTTTATTTATTTTATCAAACTCAGATGAGTGTTTTTAAGGAATGTTCTATCACTTAAATAAATTTTAAGAAATTAGGTTTGATACCATGTCTGCCTATTAAAGCAGCATTCCATTTTGGCATACACATTAAAAGTAAAATCAAGTCTATTCAGAATCTCT